>JAOVVB010240893.1:0-22069 GCA_028570985.1 Heterobranchus longifilis | reverse complement strand
TGAAAGTAGGGATGTACCGATCCTAATTTTTCAGTCTCGATACAGAAACCGGTACCTGAGCTTTGGGTATCGGCCGATACAAGTACCGATCCGATACCAGTGTTTAATTAATACTGTGTATACCTGGGATCATTCTTTTAATGTGTAAGGCAACATCAGGCTTAACTGAAACATTGCTTTGCTAACTTTGTAAAACAAAATGTAACAAATAAATATTAATTTACTGAATTGTTCTTTATTATTAAAATAATAAATAGTACACCCGCAAATTGGTAAAACAAATCTTCAAAATTAACAGGAATCACAATTCAAGTGTAAGGAATTCCAAGGAATTCCCGTATATAATGTATAGTATATAAACATAGAATTTAATTGAATACATCAGGCCCATTGTCACTGATACCCGATCCAGCTATTTGAGTCAGTATCGATTTCCAATATCAAAACATTATTGTACCTATCCTGTATTTTCCACCACCCACTGTACTGTACTGTACTAAACACAACATTTGAATGTCCCAGGCAGGTCTACTTCATATTCTGCATGTTCATGAAATCCAGTCATAATGCAATAATATATATTGCCCACTTGGAGGCAGTGTAGGCTTGTTGTTGCATGTTCCTATTTCCTGATCCATGATAATATAATATAACATAATATAATATGATATGATATGATATGATATAATATAATATAATATAATATAATATAATATAACATAATATAATATAATATACATGGCTGCATTTGTAAGACTGAAAAGTGTAACAAACACTATCGTTGTCATTTTGAATTGTCCACTGACAGACGGTTGTCAGGCTGTGCTTTGGGGCTTATACAGTATTGTGTTAAAACTGATAATTTTCCTGATATGTAAAATAATGTATTTCAGTTTTTGATACATTCTGATACAGATTTATGTTTCTCTGCACTTAACATGAATAATTGTATTAATTGAATTTCAGCTAAATCATATCGTCCAATTTTGGGCTGGTCTGTTTTTCCTTTTTCTTTATTTTCTCTTTTCTCTTTTTTCTTTTTTCTTTTCTCGTCAGTTTACCATATAGGTTTTTTTTTCAGAGCCGTATTTTTTCCAGAATATTAGTTTTAAAAAATCTGAACACATTTGTTATTTATTGTTGTTGCGACATTAAACTGTTATAATAGTCTAACTTTTGATTAAATCCACATTAGTATGATATTTAGAATGATTTCTGAGGTGACATTGTAAAACATTTGCTGTATCATTAGATGACAGCTTTAATTTTTTTTTTTTTTTAGGAACTATTGAGACAGACCAGACAGACCCTCACTGCTCCACCAGGGGGCTCAATTCAGCAGATAGTCTGGCCTGTGAAGCTGTCCCCTCTTAGTTCTGCACCAAAGCCTTCTGATTGGTCCACATACCCACATGGAGCCGTGCATTGACCAATGGAGTTTGAGCTGATCGGGGGCTGTTGCTAAGGCACTTGAGAGGTAAAAAAAAAAAAAAAAAACCTGTCAGCGGGCTGCTTTCCACCATTTCACTCTCCCACTCTGTGTGTCTGGCTCCTCATCAGCTCTCCCTCCGTCTCTACCTCTCACCGTGCACTCAGGCACCGGCAGCTCTGCCTGCTTTTTATTGGTCGCCGATGGGTGAAATGAGCAGAGGGAGAGTGAGTGGTGTTTTTTTTTTTTTTTTTTTTGCATTGTGAGCCACAAAGTGTAGACCCTCCCTCATGAACCCGGAGCTGTAGCCCCACCTCCCCCCTGGTTATCCTGTCACTTGACATTTGAGCTCAGCCAACACTCGCAGCCCGTCTGTCACCATTTCACTCTGCTTCACTTCCCTCTTCATCCAAAAAGATACCTGAGTGTGCAGCTCCACCATGAGCCACAGAAATGGGAGAAACGTATGCATTGTTCATACTGATGTAGGCTATGATGTGATTATATAGCCCTTTTCCTGTCTTTAATTAAGCTATAAAATATCCTGTTGTTTGAGGATTTGATGAAAATGGATGTCAACCACTTGCAGTGATGTTGGGCAAAAACATGTCTGTATGAGCTCCAGAATATTCTTTTTACAGCTGTGGAGAAATTTAAAATACCTCCTCTACTGTACTGGCCACATTCCAACTCTCACTTGCTCTCTCTCTCTCTCTCTCTCTCTCACACACACACACACCACACAACACAACACACACCACACACACACAAAGAGGAAGAGGGAAATAAAGAGCCCCCTCCATGCCTCTGTCTGCTGTTTTTCCCCCTCCTCCTGCTTCCTCCTGCTCACTGCAAAATGTGATAGATGAGAGATTCTCCCCCTCTCATTGGCTCACGCCTTGTGATTGGCAGGTTGCCGTCCCGCCCCGTTGGTCTCTGTACATGGAACGGTCTGCTCAGAGAGCCCGAGCATCAGAGAGTGGAGTGGAAACAGGAAGAGGAGGAGAGGGGAAGAAAGAAGGCAGAGAGGAGAGGATCGGGTGAGACAAGGGTGGCGAGGAGTGAAAGGAAGGGAGGAAGAGGGGAGCAGAGGGGCGTGTGGACCAAAGAGAAGGAAGACAAAAAAAAAAGAGGTAAAAGGGCTACAGAGGACCGGCTTCATGTGCTATATGCTTATGGCTTAATGTAAATACACTACATGTACTACCGGTGTAGAAGAGGTGTGAGCGTGTATTCCTGCTTCTTTTCTCTCCTGTGTGTGTCTACATTTGTGTGCATTCTCTATGTGTCATTGTTCTGAACAATCTGTCTTGGCAGAACATACTGCAGTGTGTGTGTGTGTCTGCAGACTGTGCTGCACATTCATGCATGAAGCGCACACACACACACACACTCACACACAGTGCTCACGTGCAGACACAGAGTGCAAGAGCAGAAATGTGAAATGATGAATGTGGTGAAGGGGAACTGTTGCGGTTACACTTGTGTTGGGGCTACATTTGTGCTCTGTGGAATGTTGAACTGTTGAATATCAGCGCGTGTGTGTTTGTGGGAGGCGTACAGTCATAAGAAGCTACAGTGTGATGATTAATCTTCATTTAGAGTCGCATCTAAACTGTGTCACGTAGTATTTGGCTGCGCTGAAAGTTCAGCTCCGCTTGTTAGACACATCATCACACAGACAGGTTTTAGTTTTGTTGCGTTTTTTATAAAATAATTGGCTCAAATATTTGACTCAGGCACTCATTTTTGATTTGTTTAAAATAGAATGAATAAAGGCTGTGTAAGGTCACTTTATAATGTACAACATGCACCCAAAGTATGCCTCCAGTTGATACGACCACCTGGATGTGCAATTCTAGGTTACCATTCCTCACATAAGTCAGCTGTCTGACACACGTACACGCACACACACACGCACACTCACACACACCTGCACACACTCACGTGCACCCAGTGCCTTGTTTGAACCTGTTAACCTGCCTCAATGTCTTTGTTCAGAAAAAAACTGTACATTTTGCATTGCTTGCAAAAGACACCCCTCTTTCTTGTTCTTGACCTTGCCTTGGTACATTCCAGTACCCCTCAGAGAGGGCTGTGCTTTATGGAGCATACACCGGGAGAAGCTGCTATTATGGAGAGGGAGAAGGGGATAGAGCCGAGGGAAGCGGGGCTGCAGGGATGTTATTTTTAGAAATGTGATTGATATTCGGCTCATACTGTACGCTCCGTCTCTGTGATCGTGACGCTATTTCAGGCCTGAATCCAATAAAATCGCACGTGTGCGCGCGTTCAGGGATGATTGGCTGTCCAGTCTGTCTGTACGTTGTCGCTTCTCGCCTCTCCTCCATCTGTTCTCTTCATGGTCCTTGTGTTAGCTAGCCTAGGAGCCACCAGAGGCAGGCCTGCAGCTGCAGCCCATCCTTCCTTTTATGGTATAGGATCAGTATCCTTATTACTGACACACACACACACACACACATGCACACAGAAAGTCTCAGCAAGAGATGCACATCTGCAGTGGTTCACTGCAGCTAGCAAGCAGCTCCAGACAGTGTGAGATATACATGAATATGACAGATTTTGTCCAAATGAGGATACAAATTGGAGCGTATTTGCAGAACTGCAGCAGTTCTTCTAAACAATAATTTTTATTCAGCTGACAGAGCGGCTGTATAATGGTTGCAGACATCCGAGAAGAATGAAGAGAGAAAATAAGATAGAAATGTGCAAGCATACATTAAATCCTATGGACTCTCTCCACTGCCCCCCTCTCTTTCTCTTTCTCTCCATGTCAAAATCACACGCACACGCAAACACTCCCCTCTTTGCTCGAGGCCTTGCTCCCAGCTCTGGACTAAATGATATCATCGGTTGCCAGGGATACAAGGACACAGCGTGCAGAGAAAAGGGAGGGTGAGGCATTAGGCAGAGCCATGCACATAGCCTGAAAGAGAAAGGAAGAGGCTGGGATATTGGGTATCAAGAAAGAAAAGGAGCCTTGTTGGAACAAGTAGTGAAGATAGCAAAGGGCAGGGCCACGGAGAGGAAAGACTGGAGAAAGAAAAGCCTATCAGCCTGTCAGAGGTTACTGGCCCATCCTTCCTCTCCCTTCTTTCTCACATCTCATTTCATTGTCTTCCTTTGTCTAGAGAGGGTCAGGTTTGCAACAGTGCAAATGTGTGTGTGAAAGCATGTGCTGTTGTAAGGAATGAGAGGCAAGGGTAGAAAGGAAGAGCAATGGAGGAGAGATACTACCCTTGATCTGAAACAATGAAACCTTCCTGTCTCGTACATCTGTGCACCAACTGACTATGGTATTTCCTCACTCCCTCTACTATGTGTGTCTGTGTTTGCCAGGTAGCGGAGGATGAGCATGTCTATTTAAAGGGATCTGAGACTGCACGGGTCTGCTGTCTTGCTATTCCTGACTGACGGCGTCATTGCGTTTGGTCCAGAGTCTTGTCTCCTCCTTTTCTCTCAGTGCTCAGTGCAAGGTAAGATTGGTCACACAGACACATATACATGTCTCCGATTTACACTTAGCAGACAGGATTAATGTGGTGAAATTGTAAAAGGTTAGAGAGCCAAATGAGGGTTCCAGCAGAGACATGAAAGGATGCACGGCTGTCCCTCTGTGGTGACAGAGAGATGACCAGGGTTTCCTTGGTGACAAGAGGGAGGGAGGAAGCAGACTGAGCGGTGCAGACACTGTCAACGAATCACCCACCAGCATAACAAATTTAGGATTTTATTAGTAAAGCATCATTTGTGCGCAGATATTTCACTACACAAGTCAGGAACAGAATTGTAACACTGACATTTTAACACACTCTTATACTGCACTGTTTGCATTGCACATTCTTTTCTTAAACGTATCTCACTGTGAAGCAGAGGGTTTACCCAACAGCAACTTAACCCCTTTTGCACATGACATCATTTGGCCTCTGAACTAAATTCCAGATGTCTCGAATTAACCCTGCGCAGATGGGTTTAATATTGGAAGCACAGAGCCATTGTTGTGTAGAGTCAAATTTAAGCTGCTGCCGACTGACGGCTCCCCCTACAACGCTGTACCACCAGTGTGTCCCAGTGTGCAACAGGGAGGGTCTACAACAGTTTGGTTTTTCTGCTGTTTGTATAATGTTGCTCAACTACCACCAGGTTCGCGCTAAGGTGTCTTTTTTGTGTGAAAGAAACGGGACCGTTGCAACACTTGTTGTAACACCCCACAAACAGTGAAACTCTCTTTACAAGTTGTTGGCATGAATTAAGTACACAGTAGTGCAAACACGTGCACGCTTGTGTGTGCCAAGGCCATTTGCGTTTCCATTGTCACCTCCAGTTTTATGCTGCGTTCATGTGGTGTCGGAATTATCGGAAAATTCGGAAATCCCGACTGGGAAAATTCACGTGAACACCCCCTCAAGTCAGAACAACAACTCGGAAAGTCGAGGAAAATTTTACTACACGTGTTGCAGAGTTAGCGTCATATGATGCTGTAACATGGCGGACGCAAGTAAACTTACCATAAAAAAAGTTAATGGTAATGGACTTTTTATTCTTATATCATTTCTTTGCACACGTGTAGGACTAATGTGGAGGCCTAATATGGTTGTAACCTTTAGTTCCACATATTGAATACACTTTATTTGTATATCACCCTTCATATAAGAAAGGCAGCCCAAAGTGCTTTACAAGGAAAATAGTCATAAAACAGGGATATAGTCCCATAATTCATGTAAAATATGATGGACAATAATGTGGAATCCATGTTTTTTCCACATTCCGACTTCAAGCAGCTTCAAGCTCATGAACACACCGAAGTCAGAGGAACGGCTTCCCAACTCCGTCCATCCGAGGAGCACGTGACCGCAGCATTAGATCGCGTCTCAGGAGGGCTGTGTCGGGGCCGGTTTCCAGGTGCTAATGCACCACTGATTACCCATGGGCCAAGCAACCTGGCCTGAGTCAAGGGTCACAGGCAGCGCTTACCGGGCTGTGGGCGGGGAGAAAGGCGCAGCAGCTCATTTCTCATCAACTCTGTTTTATCGCCGAATAATAACGGAAGAACGAAAAAATGGACAACGACTGACAGACGAGGACATTAGAGCACTGCTCACTATCTGACCAGTGGATAACTAACTCAGCAGTTATAAAAATGTGCAAACTGTGTTTGACTGAAGTGATGTGGCATCAACATAAGTTGCCATTCTGGGACACAAATAGGCAAGTTTGAAAATAAAGTCATACAACCAAAGATCCCAAGCGTTAACAGCGATTGATTCAGAGGTTATTTCAGCATTAGCAGAGAATCACAGAAGCTCAGTAAGCTGGTCTCTCAAAAACCAGATTTTAGTGGAACAGGAGGTGATGTGAGGCTTAGAGTGGATATAACCAGTACAGTTTGATGTAGAAACTGGTGGCATACAGTGCATGTTAGGATACAAGCATGCAGTCTTAATTTACCGTCTGTTTTCAGTGTAACTCTGTATGTACACAAAGGCCTTTTGTGTCCTCTTTCTACTCTAAAAATAAATCTAAATGCAGTTGGCGCTAAAAAGCCTAAAGCCACAGCGCGTCTGGCTCCAGTTGCTCTAGCAACTGGTAGGAAATGGACTCTTGAAGAGGTTGCTCATTCAGCCCTCACAGAAAGGTTATTACACATCTGCAACAGTCTCACCACAAACAAACCTGTATGAAACAAGCGTGTAAAATGTACCACAAGGGAAATGTTGCGCAGCAGTTCTTCATAGTGTTTATAAATAGCTGTGGGAAATGAATTCATATCGAGGTGCAACCTTTCACTGGTACAGCAAAGCTTTAGCATGCAAAGTTGATCTTTACAAGGTCAGCTCATTTCAACACAATATACTGAGTGCTGAAGTGTTTGGTGGCAGCAGCAGAGACAGCAAGACTTCTTTTGTGTCCATAGTCAAATAAATGACTGTATTCAGTAATTCTATTATAATCAAAGGAGACAAAAACAATGAAAATGAACAATAGGCAGATGAGGTTAAGGATTAGAAATTGTGATCAAACAATAAGTGAACAACTTGAAATTCTGCAAAGACACAACCAGCCAAACATCTGACCTGCTACAGAGGAAGTTACATGAAGCAAATGAAAGGAAGAAGCATCGATCTTCTCCGCTAGTCGTTGTTCATTTTGACAGCACATTTTGATTTAGTTTTAGTCATATTTTAGTCATCTGAATTGTTTTAGTTTCAGTCTCCTTTTAGTCGACTAAATCTACTGTAGATTTAGTCGACTACAATCTAAGAGATTTAGTTAAAGTGTAATGAATTATTTAAATGTTACTCTAGATTTTCCACTTCATTTTCTGTTTCCACTCGGGCTGCTCTCTCTTTGTCGATTAGTCGACTAATCGATCGTTTTGATCTTAGTCAGCTAAGATTTCTTTAGTCCATTAGTCATTTTTTAATGCGTTTTTCATGCTGAATGACTTATTTCCAAGAAACTTAAACACTATTTAAAGTGGTGCTTTTGCATGATTCTTTGTGGAGAAACTCAGTTTTACAGATCTGTCGATTAAATCAACTAATCGATTAGTCGACAAAGTCGTATGACTTTAGTCGACGAAGGATTTCTTTAGTCGAGGACAGTCCCAGTTTACACCAGTGGTGACTGGTGACTCAAAACATTGTGGAGGACAGGAGGAAAACCAACCCACGGCGTCCTGTTACGAGTGTTAATTTTGACAGCAAATTTTGATTTAGTTTTAGTCAGAGTGTTTTGACTAAAATTCCATTTAGTTTTAATCATATGTTAGCCATCGGAATGAGTTTTTATTTAGTTATCGTCTCGTTTTCATCAGTGAAAAAATGTTGACGAAAATGATTTGTTGACGAAATGAACACTGCTGCTAGCAGCTGATGAGGACTGGATGGAAGATGGGTGCCGTTGATTTGAGACACATTCACCACCGGTCCTCTCAGAGAAATAAAGACTTACAGCTTTTACTGTAAGCTGAGAGAAATACTACATCAGCCCACCCTGTTTTTTTTTCTCTCTGCTTTTCTCTGTTCTTAAAGTGAGGTTGCCATGGCCTTTCGTCTTAGTGCCATGTTTTTTTTTTCTTCTATCATTGGATGGCCACTGGCTGTGGTGGCTGCTGGGTAACAGTGATTAGAGAGAGGCTGAATGCACAATGCAGCTCTGGCTGACTGATGATATGACCGCTGAACAGATACAGTACAGTGCAGCAGGAAATACAGCATGAGGAAATAAAATGAGACACATGAAATGACACTATGGTCTCGATGTAAATCACACACCCACCAGGACAAGCCTGAACAAAAGCAATTATTACTGTAGACGCACACATTCATGTTTCTCTCTCTTTTTGCTCTCAGGTGTGAAGTGGAGGGCCTCCCAAAAACAGACCAAGACTGGTAACTTATTTATGTCTCTCTGTTTTGTGTGCGAGTGTGCAAACATGTACTGTGCACCGCTGTAGCACTTTATGATATCACAGTAATACAGTAATGTAAAGGCATAGATTATTGCGTGTGAAAACAAAGCTCAGCAGTTACTGCCGATGTCATGGATAGTAGTGATGAAGATGCAGAAATCCATGTTTTGCACTGCCAAAATGTCATCAAACCCCCAAATATATCCATGTGTGAGTTCCTGCATGTAGTGTTTTTTTGTTGTGTTCACCTGCTGCTGTAATTGGATTTGACTTTACTTGATTACAGGGCCCTTCCTGTAGGCCCTTGTCAAATAATGAATGAGTGAGTAGAGCAGTCTTCTGAATACGCATCAAGGAATTAAAGCTCCAGTGCAGAGTGGTGGGCATTGTCATTGCATAAGCTAAGATCTGAGTTTTCACAGACAACATTTTGACTTGTCACAGCAGGAAAAACGCAGGTGTAAATAGTGAAATTAACGGTGGCTGAATTCCATTTAGCTGCTTTGATTTCAGGTTTCTGTTATTGTGCATGCTGGCTCACTGTCACTCTCACTAGCACACGTGAATAGAACAGAGCCGGAGTTAGTGTTAGTAACACCTGTGCTTTTCCTGCCATGACAAGTCCAAATGTCTGCTGTGCGAAAGGCCTATTGGTTGAAATTGGCAGCACTTCCGTATTGCATTTTATGTAGACAGACATTCTTTAAATTATTTATTTATGTATTCATTTATTTATCCACCATCCACATTAAACATCACCTGTGTTTCAGGCTGCATGTATCACCCAGCAGAGCTGTACTCTGGCCGTAACACATGGGACTCCTATCCAGCTGGAGGACCTAACAGAGGACAATGGGCTCCTGTAAACAGTCGCCACTGGAGCCACACAGAAAGGTCAGCATCACAACACTTGCTGCCTTCAAATGGATCTTGTGACCTCTTGGTCACGACATGGGAAGTCGTGTACACGATATGCAGGACGTTGAGAACACCACTGCTAGGCAACAGCAACATGGATGCTAATATTAATGTTACTGTTGGCGTCTAGAACTCTCTTTATCCATCCATGGTCTAGAAGCCACCAGTGATATCAATTTAGCAAGCTAGTGAGCGGGTAACGTAATGCAGGAAATGCAAAGGCATAATGTTAATGACAGAGGAAAAAGATGAGCCGTTGGGAATATCAACTCTATACGACGAAAATTACAATATATCCACCAAAAAATGAACTTCCGTGGCCTCCAGCATTTCTGAAAATGTCAGCAAACATGTCACAACTCGTGAACTTTCCACTTACGAAGTCATGACTAGTAACGGGGGGGGGGCGTTCATATGGATTCTTCTCCTGAGTCTTGAACTCAGTAAACCCCATTTGAAGGCAGCAACTCACACACAGTGTTCCTACTGTTACCTTTTTTAATTCTGAAAACTGTCACAGGTGCGCACATACAATATACAGTACTGTATCATTTCAGATTAAGTGGATTTAGCCTCATATGTATTTACTGTACTGTATAGTTTTTCCTCATTTTTTAGCTGCATTATGATCTTTAGTCGTCGTGAGCACCAACCAGTAAGTTCCAATAAGACTACAGTAAGCTTAATAGAAGTCAAAGGGGACATTTTTGGCTGTAACAGTTAAGAAATCAAGTAGATAACACCTAGTTGGCAAAAAAAAACTGTCTGAAAAGAATTTAAACTCTGTGTGAGTTGATAGTGGCACAAGTTGAGGCTTGAACTTCCCCAACAAGGGTCATTCAGGCAGGTGGGACTCCAGCCTTTATTGTCTGAGTTGATTCAAGATAAGCACCACTTTAAGGGACTGACTGATTAACTGAATCTGTGATGAGCATATTCATGAAAAGCTCTTACTGCAGCTGCAGCTGTGAGCAGGAGCCCATCTGCAGTTTAAACAAGCAGGACTCTGAATGAAACTATAACTTCTTCAGCTGCAGCTGAGAGAAGCCTCAATCTAACTATTCAGCTGCAGCAGTTAACGGTGGCTCTAATGAATATGATTGTGTCTGTAGCTGAATGGTTGTGAATTTGGTAATAGTAACAGTTGTGACTCTGATAAAGAGGTGACATAAATACTGAACTATGAACTAATATAACATTTGGGAAAGAAACCTCTTAGCTTAGCTCTGACAGGTTTTGCACTGACAGAGTATTGTAGGTTGGTAAACTGTATCAACATTCATCTGAGAAATAGCACCACAATTCTCCTTTCAAGGCCAAACTAAACACTTCAATGTGCATGTTTTTCATGAACAAATATCAATTACTGGCTTATCCTGTTGTCTGTTTAAAAAGTGCAATATGGGCACAATGACAATATAACGCTCTGCATGGAGTTACTCCCCTGATCCTTTAACCAGAAGTGTTTTATTAGCAACTATGCAAATGAACTCCATATTCACTGAGGTCAAATAGGTTTATTGCTACAAAAGTGGATATCTTTTCCTCATAAAGTCACTAAAAGTTGCTAAAAAAATAAATACTTCTGATGAAGTAACATCTCATTTTAAGGTGTTGCAAAATTAGCAATCATCAACGAGGAACAACTTGATTAAGACGTTCAAAGAAAGAGCGTAGATATAAGAAACTGATGGCTGGTTAAGTCAACATTCAGGGAAAACAAGTAAGTTTGGTTTCAACCTGACTTGTAGCAACAAGGTTGAGAGCTGCCAGATTTGTTATATTCTCTTATGAACTGTATATTTTCAACTCTGTAAACCTGAGACACTATAGATTTTCTGTATGTTTTTTTTTCTTTACTACAGATGCCAAGGAGGGCGCAATCAATCACATCATCCGCCATCAGGTCGTCTTTATAATAGGTGAGTGAAACAGTATAAATATAATTCATACACTGCATTGGAAATGTGCATTTTTCCGCTTATAGCACACTTGATGCCACCGTGGATGTGAATATTCTCTCGGTCTATAAAGTCCCATTTGTGTGCTGTGGCATCAATCAGTATCTGCATCATGATACTTTTTGCTGAGTTCAGTTGGTCTTTTGCTCAGGGGGGACAGAGCCGTCAACCATGTCCAGGACAAGGGTCTCTCTAAGGGGCACAGACAGCCTCTACGTCTCTGGGATGGCAAAGAGCAGCCGTTTGAGGCCCAGCCCTGGCACCACAACTCCACACGCTCATTCCACAACAGAGCTGGCACCAACAACGGTTATCTAACAGGACCAGGAGAGCGCTACGCAAACTGGGACAACAATGTCAGCAACTCTGTGGTGAGACCTGCAGATCCGGAACAATATTACTTTTAAAGGAGCTCATATTGTTGTTAGAACTAGAAGCCTGCCATCATTTGATTCTATGATTATGTCCCTTTTTCTCTCTCTCTTTTGGACTGATAGCATGGGGGTCCTCGCCTGCACCGCAACAACAGAGAACTCCATTCCCCACCAGAGAGATGGGCCCCCTCAGACTGCCGCAGGAGCTTTCCTGACAGAATGCTAAACAACAGACCAGGACCCTGGAAACGACCAGCCCTCCACCAGCGGCGAGACCAACTGCACCAGCACAGTCCACCTCCACAGCACCCTTTATCCCCGAGGGAAGAGTGTCCAGCCAAGAGAAGATGGGACTCTGGCCCTGATCAGGTAAAGTTTGTTGGTTTAGCACAACCAACTTTGATTCCTGCACATTTTTTATATTCTGTGCAATAGCACCACCCATTGGTAAAAATCCCATCTAGTATGACAGGATATTTATGCTTCTCTGTTTAGTCATCTCATCCTGGATCAAGGCATTTACCTTTACTTGCCCACGCCCCATCACCGCCTCGCCACCACCGCTGCAACCAAGACGACTGGAAGCCTCTTAACGACAGGGGGGGTCACTGCCACCACTCTGACCACAGGACCTCAACAACACAGCAACAGGTAAGCTTGCATAATCCGCAAATTACTACTATAAAATTAAACTGAGCAAACATCAGTTGTTGATTTGTATTATTGGATTTGAAATGCGCAGGACACCTCTAAACTGCGATCCGGAGGACATGGCTTCAGTAACAGTCACCTAGCGGCTCTGAACCAGAGTTGTGGCAGCAGACCACCGCATCATGGAAGCAGGGGGAAGGTCGACCGGAAAATCTCGTCTTCACCAGCAGACCACACCCGTGTGCCTTACAGCCACCAAAACCATCATTACCACTACCAACGGCACACAGGCCACCCCAGAGCCCTACAGCACAACCCGCCGCTACACCCTCTCGAGGAAAAAGACTCCTGGAGTCATCACCACAAACAAAGCACAGTAAGAAATAAACATTTAAACAGCATGAACACACAAAAGTCTGTCAGCGTGTGTCGGATTCTGTATCCAAAACAATATTTGTTGATTAATCAAGTACATGGAGGCAGGAGATTAGACATGACAGCTGCCAGTACCTTTTCAAAAGCTATTTTGTCACCAGGCAAGTTAATGTCAGTGTAATGGTACATATATGTGATTCAATTGAGTGTCCTATCCCTGAACAAAAGTCTAAACAGATGCAATACTAACTCTGCAGGACCCTCAGCGCACTCATCAAAGGGGCAATTCAAGGGATCCAGCCCTCTCCAAGTCTTCTGGTGCAGACTCTCCTCCCTATTCGTCCCTCCTCTGCAGCCCTAAAGACGGAGGTTCTCCTGCAAGCAGTCCACGTGCTCCTTCCAGTCCCTCTTCATACACAGTGACCAGCGGCAGAAAAGATCCGTCAATCATTCGTCAGTGTAGCCCCGGCCTCAGCGGACAGCAGAAACTCCACGGAAGCCCTAACCACACCTCGTCGAGACCTAGCCTGACATCTAGCGCGTCTCTCACGTCTCACGCCGGTCCAAAATCCAGGTTTTCAGAAGTCAAATATCGAAAGATCTCGCCGCCCCTCTGCTCGCGACAGTCCCCCCACAGCAGATCAAGAGCAAGCAAGCCTGAGAAGGAGTCGGAAGAACACAAAAAACCTGAGAAGACGGTGAAAAAGGAGAGAAAGGGTGAAGTTCAAAAGACGAACAGAAAGGGCGAAGAGAGAAGGAGGCGAAAGAAAAAAGATGAAAAAAGGTTGGCGGAGAGAAAAAGGAAGAGGGATAAAGCAGCGAAGAGGGAAAGAAAGTTGAGCTTAAAAACTAAAGTCACAGAAAATGAAATGTTTACTTCCAACTCTTCAGGAGAGGCCAAAAAGAGTAAAATGGAGACTACAGCTCTGTCCCCGGAGAATCAAAGTCAGTCGCCACCCAAACACAAGCACAGGGAGAGAAGTGTACGAGCGGAGAGGACACGCAGGCCGTCTGCAAACACTCCTCATCCCAGCTGCACTTCACCACAGCCATCCTCAAAATCTGAAAATCACAAAATGCCCAAGAGGAACAGCAATCCCTCAAAACTCCCTGTCAAGGAACAACTAATACAGTCCGTTCCCAGGAACACCAGCCCCAACCAGACCAGCAAGAGGCCCAGCATCGCCTCGTCCCGATCAGAAGACCGGCCAAAAGCGAAGCCCGATGACACACTCCCCTCCCTTTTATTTAAAGCCTTAGCACCTCTCAGTACAGCATGTTCGATTAGCTTAGAGCAGCAGCCCATCCACGGCAAAGAAGGTGGGCAGGGAGGGATTCTCAACGCTCCCGACCTACAGCCTGTGGGAAATTTGAGGGAAATGGGAGACAACCTTGCGAACACTCCTCCTGTTCTCAGCTGGCAGGGCTCTCCAGTATCAACTCTGGGAGAAGATGAAGAGGAGCTAGAAAAGGGAGTGATGAGTAGACCTGTCCTCCAGCCCAGCCCCACCCAGTGCTTCTCTCCTCCTCCCGTCGACAGCGAGAGCATCGATGATGTGAATAAGGAGCCTTGTGAAGGCACGCCGGCCGATCATTCTCACGATGGCGTGTCTGAACTCTGTGATCTGCCTTGCGCAACAGAACAAGTTGCTAAGGAAGAAAAGGAAGAGGAGGTGGACAGCAGCAGTGACACTTCTGGCTCAATTCTTCGTGAGCTTCACCACCACAAAACAGGTCTGGACGATGTCTTCAAGAGCCTGGCCACCTTTCTCGGAGGCCAGAGGGCCACGTGTCGAGGCGGTCCATTTGGGGGGCCCCCTGCTGGCCCCACCAGAGGAGTGAAGTACTCCTCTTCTCTCGAACTGGGGCCAGAGATTCATCAGCATCAGGATTTCTCCCCCATATCAGATCCTTCAGCATCCCCCAAACCCGGCAATCGGTCGCCAACTCATGCTACCTCAGACACGCTTTTGAAATCCAACAGTCCGACACGTCTGAGGGAGCCGGTCGCGGACGCCCTGGCGCAGGAGAAGCTGGAAGAAATTGAGAGCGACAGAAAAGAGCAACAAGAGGGTGAGGATATGGAGGTCCTCACTGAGAGAACAGAGTCAACTCTTTTGGACGGGTCACTGAGTGCAAAGCTGAGACTGACCGCAACACATACAGCCTCTTTCACCAGCCTCATTACTGTCTCTACCAAGGAAGAGAGAGGCCACAGCGAGGAGACGGAACGCATAGGTGCAAACAGAAAGAGAAAACAAAAGGCGAAGGATGGAGGGAGGGAAGGAGAGATCAAGATTAAGATAAAGACGGAAGAAAGCAGCATCATCTGTCCTAAAAACAAAGCGAATGAAATAAAGGATTTGGAAGAAAGGGATGTTTCCTCCTCATTGCTTGTCATCTCCAGAAAGTCACCCAAACCTCTCAAAGACGGTACGAAGGGCCAGATTCCTCAGGAAAATCAAACCCCACATGGCAAACCCAACCACAAAGAAAAAGTGGATGCGGGCAACACTGAGGTAAAGATAACAATGGAGGAGAAGGAAGATATCAGCGAGTTAGAAAATCAGATATCTTCAGCAGCAGAAAACACAAATACTAAGGCGTCAACTGTAACAATCAATACATCCAAATTATGTGGGTCCACACCAGCAAGTAAACCTCCCTCCTCATTATCTCCCGTCGACCCGCTGAAACTGAAAGCATTGTCCATGGGCTTGTCGAAGGAGCTAAAGATCCTCTTGATTAAAGTGGAGAGCGCTGGAAGACAAACATTCAACATATCGGAGGTGGAGGAGCAAAGAATCCCGCTCTCAAAGATCAGCATCGAAAACACGGGCGCTCAAGTGATCAGAGCTTGCAAGTGAGTCCTCTGACAAAGATACTCCTAGTCTGGGCATCTCAGTTATATATATATCTGTATTACATATTTTAAGTTGTTCCTCTTGATGTATTTTGCCTTTCATTTTCTGTTCTGTCACCTTTTTCCAGGGGGACAAGGGTGAAGGGGAAATTCAAGGAGTCATTCCTGCTTCCCGCCTTCTCTGTTAAACCCAACATTGCCACCGAGACCCCCATTCCTCGAGAAAAGCTTAACCCTCCCACACCAAGCATCTATGTGAGTCCACACAGATTAGCACAGTCGACATCATCCAGCCCAGCAAGTAATATCAAGTATTGAATCCTAACAACATGTTTTTAGCCATGCTAGAGGCATGGTTCTAGGGATGGCAATGTCGGCCTGCAGGTCGGTCGGTCGGTCGGTCAGTCACCACTTTGCTCCAAACTGAAACATCTCGATAACCATCTGATGGATTGGCATACAATTTTGTACAGACATTCGTGTTCCCCTCAGGATGAACCGTAATGACCTAACTTTTCATCGACTGCCATCATTTTTAAATTAGTCTAACACTTTATGACTAGATACTCGCAAAACTTATGACATTCCCATCAGCCTCAGCTGTACTTTGTGTTTAGTGCTAATTAGCAAATGTTAGCATGCTGACGTTAGCATTTATTCCAAAGCACCGCTGTACCTAAATACAGCCTCAGAGAGCCCCTAGCATGGCTGTAGACTCTTAGTCTTGTTCTCATATGAATAAAAAAAAAAAAATCTGTAAATCACAAACATAAATCCTTGAATTATTTAAAATCACTTGAATTATTTTTTGGATTGTTTTCTCGATAGCAGCAGAGAGAGCTGCCTTATCATACCTTGTTTCAAGACATCTACACGTTACCAACCTACTGTCAGTATTTTTCATTTGTTTTCAAGACAAATAAATTTATTCCTTCTCTGCGTTCAAATGTTCATAATTATTCTGCGTTTCTTCTGCAGTTGGAGAGCAAGAGGGACGCCTTCTCTCCAGTTCTGCTTCAGTTCTGCACTGATCCCAAAAATGCGGTTACTGTCATCAGAGGCCTTGCTGGCTCCCTCCGCCTTAGTGAGTTTATACACCACACTCATCTCAGCTAATTTACCCCCGCTCCAGTTACTCTATTTAGCCCAGCAGATTTTATCAATTCCATTCACCCTAAATTAGTTTTTGGTGATTAGTAATACACACATTGCCATTAATTTGGGCCTTTTGTTCATTGTTTTGTGGAAATTGTGATGCAAGGAGCAGAGAAAGAGAAAGGAGATGAGAAGGAAGCATTGAGTATTCAGATAGAAACACAGTGCCTGAAATGGGCCAGTACTCATCACTACTGAGTACCGACACTTCTGATTTTTGTGCACGAGTACCCTTACTTCTTATTGAGTACCAGCACCTCCTGGTGAGTCTAGGTGCATATAACTGCATCTCTGTGTAAACACACACAGTAGCAAGCTTGATGCTGGAAAAACAGCACTAAAATGCCTTTGATATTCCAACAGTTATTTTATCATATTTTAAGTTGGTTTTATTGTAGCATATATGCAATATTATATTTGGGTACAATATGATTTGTATCAACAGCAACATAAAAAAGTTTTTATTAACCAAATATACAATTATGTACAAAATGTGTGTCGTATATAATGTATGTAATGATATGCATACAAAAATGGTCCAATTCAGTCACTATAAATGTAGCATATAATAAAACAGGTTATTTTAGATGTAGTAGACATTTTACACATGACATTTTAGACATTTTAGACATTTTAGACATTTTAGACATTTTAGACATTTGAGAAAGTTTGAGTAATTTCTATAATGGGCCTTTCTCCACCCTTTGTGGATGCTGCATCTTTCGCAATCACTGTGAGAACAATTCGCACCACATTCGCACAGTCACAATTGTGTCTTTATGATCCATATTTGAAAGCAGACCATGTATGTGCAACCATGACGTGATGGCTGGGCCACATGTAGGCTGCACTGTGATCAAGGAGTGTTACTTTGAATGTGTTTGCATGTTTCACTGTGTGTTTTACAATCATCCAGTATAGATAAACTAATCTTATTTAATTTCCTTACACCTCTGTCATACGACTGTCGTATGACATTTTTTAAAGTTAAAGTCAGAAATAGAATGAATGAATGAATGAATGAATACATAACTGGGATAACAACCATGTTTGAGTGTTTAATGATCCCAATGCCTTGAGAAAACTAAAATTGAAAATAGTGGAAATTTGTATTTAGGCCTATCTGATAATAATCTCCGTTCTCTGCTTTCCTCTCCCTATGTGAGACCTTGGTCTGTTCTCCACCAAATCTCTGGTGGAGGCCAACGCGGACCATGCAGTGGAAGTGAGGACTCAGGTTCAGCAGCCCGCTGATGAGAACTGGGATCCCTGTGGTTCTAGGCAGACGTGGCCCTGCGAAAGCAGCCGCTCACACACCACCATTGCCAAATACGCCCAGTACCAGGCCTCTAGCTTCCAGGAGAGCCTGCAGGTAGACATTTATCCCCCATGGCAAACACATGTACACACATGCACACGGATTGTTCAATGTTTAGTGCATATGGATATAATTAAAGACATTATTAATTGACTTACACCAGCCGATATTGCACCCATCATCCAAATGGAATCAGAAATGCTTGTTGTAAAAACATTGGGCCTCATTCAAGAACCACACGTCTTTAAGTGGCAAGTACGAACGAATTACAAAAGAATTTGGGGCATTCACCAATTTTCTCATACAAATGTTTCTCCTAGGTATGATTGAAATTCACGAGTGGTCCATACCTGTCATCTGATTCATGTACAGGTACTCTGCCTTACTTCACAGTTAAATATGATGCAAAATCAATATTGTAGTCACCATATCATCATCGGAAACAAACAGGTAGCTTTATATGACCATTTTGCTAATGATCTCCCTGTGAACAGGTGACATTCATCTGAATCACTAAAACAAGTGATTTTAAGTTAATCCAACTTCATACTTTCCAAACCTCACAAAAAGAATTAAGCGAGGTTTAGGATGAGAATACAAAAATGTTCTTGCATGAGGCCCATTGTGCATCAAAAAGAGCACCAGAGAGTAAATATAATAATATATAATATAATATAGCCTACCCTAACTGTTGGATTACTTTGATAAATGAATAACTTTGAGTGCTGTTTTTGATGCTGCTGAAATAGAGAGGAAGAGACTGACACACAATGGCATACAGTACAAAAGCCTGATATATAGTATAAGTATATGTAGCCCTATGTGAAACAAGGTTAGAGTTGTGTTGTATACGTATAACACTACTTGTGTTTGGTGTGAGTCTGTCCAGTGGTTGCAGCAATAAAGAAAAACAGTACAGTAAATTCAACACATATTTCCATTCCTCCCATAATCCTGCTCATTTCAAGCAATTAATTTTCCATAGAAAAATAATTAAGCACACTTGTCATCGCATTTGCTGAACTCTTTGTTACTTTGTAACATGTTTGTATTCATGGTCAGCTGTTACTAGTATATGGAGTCAGACTAATGACATCCACACATTTTGTAGGTAAACAATGATGTATTTCACATAATATTTGTCCAGGAATAAGCTTGAAAGTAAAACTATGTAATGATGCATCTACTTTTGGCTGTTGGCCAACCTGTCAGCTAAGCTCATGTAGATGTGTTATAGGAGGAGAAAGAGAGCGAGAACGAAGAGGAAGGAGAGCAGGCCAAGTCTTCAGACACAGCCGCCACAAAAGCTGCTCTGACATTATCCAACAGTAAAGGCAGTCATGTCTCGACTACCATCAAAGCCAATTCTGCTTCAGTCTTCAGCAAAGCCCAATCTCTTCATGCCAACAGCACGCCCAGGTTAGCACCAAACTGTGATCCGTCTGCACAAAGAATTCAATGTTTTACTGTGTTCACAATACTCAAGACTTTGTTCTTCTTCCGCAGCTCAGAGCAGAAAACAGCCGGAAAGATCATTAAATTTGGGACCAATATCGATCTCTCTGACCCTAAAAGGTGAGATGATGTTATTAAATTATTCTTGCTTAAACTGAGCTCAGAGGGGCCTCGTCGTTTCACATTACCCGTCGTATGTTTTTATAAGGTGGAAGCCGCAGCTGCAGGAGCTGCTGAAGCTGCCAGCTTTCATGCGTGTGGAATCCAGCAACAACATGCTCAGTCAAGTCGGTCACACCATCCTGGGCATGAACACCGTCCAGCTCTACATGAAGGTGCCGGGCAGCCGCACGCCAGGTCAGTGTGTATGTGTCTGACAGCACAATTAGGCACTGGTGGACCTCTGATTGATGAAGGACGTTTTTGAATGAATAAACTGACTGTTTGCGTTTCTCACCAGGTCATCAAGAGAACAACAATTTCTGCTCAGTCAACATCAATATCGGGCCTGGTGACTGTGAGTGGTTCGCTGTCCATGAGCACTACTGGGACGCTATCAACAAATTTTGTGAGAAGTGAGTGAAGACGCTGTTTAACCCTCATCCTACCAGCAAACATACAAGGACCACCAACTGGTCAGCCGTGATAGTAAAATGCAAACTTATTTCGTCTCAAAACATTATTAGTTATGTAATGAATGTCCTTATTATTGTTATTTTAGGATGGTTACAGTTAATTTAATAGACAGAGCACATGAGGAAATCTGTGTCTGTCTGTTTTTCCGTCAAAATGAGTGACACAGTGCCCCTACCCCCCCTCATAGTGTGTGATGCTTTAAACGAGGACCCATGGCAAACATTTTAGCGATCTATTCTATTGTATCTGTTAAAACTGCATAGGCTGCAATTGTTTTTGACTGGGGTCCCCCAGGACCTCAATCCATTGGTATTTTTCACTCATTAAAACAGAAACAGAAAATAATGATGTGAAGTCATTAGGAACAAAATTGATTGACAAAGTCATGAAAAAATGGAATGATAGAATAAAGTACCTGTGAGATATGACAAAAACTATACCTCTGGGGTCTTTGGGTACTCCAGCTGGTAGGATGAGGGTTAACAACATGTAGCAGTAAGCTACAGTATCTGTGCATGCTGAATTACATTGTTGTTTCCCTCAGGCACGGAGTAGACTACCTTACAGGGTCCTGGTGGCCCGTCTTGGAAGACCTCTACAGCTCCAACATTCCTGTGTACCGCTTCATTCAGAGGCCGGGAGACCTGGTGTGGATTAATGCGGGGACTGTGCACTGGGTCCAGGCAGTAGGCTGGTGCAACAACATCGCCTGGAATGTGGGACCACTCAATTGTAAGTTCCCACAAGGACAAAAAAAAAAAGAAGGGGAAAACAGCAGCTTAAAGCTTGACGGTCAGGTGTTGTTCTTTGTGTCAAATTACAACTTAAATATTCTGTTTAATATGTATGGAATTCTGCCTATTCTCAGGCTCACCACTGTTTGTGTTGTTTTTGCTCTCCCAGCGTACCAATATCAACTCGCCCTGGAGCGCTATGAGTGGAACGAGGTGAAGAAGGTTAAGTCAATCGTTCCCATGATCCACGTTTCCTGGAATGTGGCTCGCACCATCAAGATCACCGACCAGGATACTTACAAGATGATCAAGTAAGACGTCTCTTTGAGTGCATCAGTGTGCAGTGTTTGGCTCGTTACTCTAAGAAAAAAAAAAGTATTACTCATTCCTTGTTATTCTTTTCGAAAGCAATATTATCACTCACTTATTAGTTACTCCCTGCTAGAAGTAATTTGTTATATTACTTTCCTGTGACACCCCACAAAATTAGTATTTGTGTCCTTTCTCCTCAAAATTTAGACTTTGGAATTAGTATTCCATTACACTACTCGTTACTGTGGAAAGTAATATTTGTGTGTTTGTTTACGTGTCGTCACTATCCGCTCCTCTGTCTCCCTCAGACACTGCCTGATGCAGTCCATCAAGCACATCCAGATTCTGAGAGAGCAGCTGGTGGCTGCAGGGAAGAAGATTTCTTACCAGAGTCGTGTGAAGGACGAGCCAGCCTACTACTGCAACGAGTGTGATGTGAGTCCATATATGTAG
>JAOVVB010240871.1:0-22073 GCA_028570985.1 Heterobranchus longifilis | reverse complement strand
ATGAGCCTGAAAAGAAAAAAATCACTTATCATGTGGATGGAAAAAAAACATTTTATTTATTTTTTTTAATTAGCCCAAAAAGAAAAATTCACTTGTTTTCACAGATTAAAAAAATTAGCCTGGGGGAAAAACAAATTCACCTGTTGTCACAGATGGTAAAAAAAGAGAAAAATGATCCTGGCAAAAACACACACACACACACACACACAAAATCTCGCTTGGCTCTTCCGCAGAAATTAGAATAATGACAGAAAAAAAATTCCTTCAATCATATCACAATTGCAATATCAGTCAAAATAATCACAATTAGATATTTTTTCAAAATTCTTCAGCCCTAACCAACAGACAGATGATTTTTGTCAGAAATGGGCACATGTCACAAGCCTGAGCCCTGATACTGAGCAAAGATGTGGACTGCTGTTTCACTAAGGACTTGAGAGAGAGGAAGACAATTTGTTTGGCGATAAAAACAACTTCCCTACAAAGACTTTAACAGAATTTAACACAACTGTGGGCTCATAACGGCTCTTTTCGCATCAGAAGGATCGCTTCCCAAAAACTGAGCAAAGAGCAAAGCTCCTCATGCTGCAAACTGCCTCTGCTGTGCCACCCCTCTGTCAGAAATGATTTACAAAAACACTGAAGTCTGGTTTGAAACGCAGACTCACAGGGAGGTTCAGATAGAGGACAGCAGAAAGGAGGACGGGGGTTTAAAAGGGATTCAGCAGTTGGCATAGTTTGTGAAACTGGAACGAGCGGAGGTGAAACAGAGTGCGAGTACAGCAGCGGCAGAGAGGAAACTAGATGAAAGTGGGGAGGCTGCTGTGGTTGTTTAACATAATTAAAACCACAGAAGATAACAATGCTGGGCTGTGTAATGAGCTTCTCTCTCTGCTGTGTGTAATTACTGTCTACTAATACAGAACAATGCTGACCATAATGTGCTAATGCCGCTGGGGCGTCGTGGCTGCAGGAGAGGAGATGTATAATCGTCAGACATGGCTGGGTAACAGACCTCGGGTCAGCAGAGGTTCCACCGGGTGATTATGCAGCCAATAAATAAATCTACTGGACCGGCTGATTACAGGGCTAACAGCAGGAAGACAGACACTTCTGAATAAGAGGCAATAACAGGGGAAATGTCAATGATAAATCCACTTTTTCACACTGTTGTATGTAGTGCCATACACACTGAATAACCCACACAGCTGAGCAGTCGTGCAAAGTGCAGGTTTTAATCCTGGTTTAATCTGGCGGGTTTACCAAACAGTGCCGGGATAAAGCCTTACTTCCTGTCCGCACAGGAAGTCCCTGTCTGTGTTCCCGTTCCCAAAGTCCCTTCGCTACGGGAAACAAATAACAACCTCCGAGCCATCAACTAGGGATGTCAATTTTCTTTTTTTTTGTCTGACTGACAGCCGACCCTCGTTAACTGATCATTAACTGTTAACCGACAAGCAGGGAAGTTTCCCAGTTCACCGTCAGGGAGGCTCAGATGTATACATTCAGCATTCATGGGGAGCTGTGGTCTTTGCCGGTCATGCAGCCACCATGTTGCGTGCATTGTTGTGTGGACTCTTTTCCAGAATGGAGAGTGCGTCCGGCACATGCACACCAGAGCACGAGGATTTTGGATTTTTGGATGTTTTAAAAAGTTGGAGCGACGTCTTATCTCCCACTCCTCTAATGTCGCTCCGGTACTGCTCACAACATGAGTATTTTGCAGAAGCACCGTCGGGGCGTGACGCCGCCCAGGACGATTTTGATTTGTTCACAGAAATACAAACAGGTCAGGGAGTTTTTTTCACTATCCAGGAGTTAAAGAGCATTCAATCCAGACTTTCCACCAGCAGCGCTGTGGAGATAAATCTGGCTACGTGAGACTAATCCTGGTTTACTGTGTCTAGAGAGCAGAAACTGTGAATGAATGAATAAATGAATAAATGAATGAATGAATGAATGAATGACTCTCTGGGTTCATGGGGTAGTAGTTCTCAGAGATGTATGTTCAAGTTCTGGGCGCATTTTTCATTTAATTTATTAAGATCCCCAATAGCTGCAGCTATTTTTCCTGGAGTCCAAACACCAAACACAATATTCTGTACATGACAGTACATAATCATAAACAAGATCCCACTGCAACAACAATATAATACAACACAACAAGAGACATAGCTCTAGTTTAGTAAAAAACGAAAACAAAGGACTTCTGCGGAGATATAAAATGAAAGACGTCTCATTATTTCTCATCATGAGGAGAGCTGTTCTGCAGGAGATGTTGTTTTAGTGTTACTTTAAAGCGAGCTTTATTGTTTTCCTGAATGGTATGCTCAGGCAGAGTTCCAGGTAACCATGGCTCTGTACATCACACTGTTCATCAGCCTGCTGCTTTTCACTTTGTGTTCTGTGAATCTGCAGGAGCGTGCCTGCTTATGCACATCAGAGCTCAAACATAACTGTTTGTATAATACCCATGGCTGTTTAGTCATTTCAATATTTCTTATAATCAATCACATAAATCAACATTTTCTTCCAAGCTGCAAAACACAAAGAAATCTCCAATTGAGACTTCCCCCAAAAATTACTCTGAAGTATGTTTTCTTCATCCCCACATTCATTTCAGGGACAATTTCAAAGGAAACCCTTTCAAGAAATACTGTTGTGGAGGGAAGTTCAACAACTGAGAAGATACAACTGTGCTGCTCCGAAGCCTGGGAGAATACCAGTGGTAGTACGGCACTTGGTTCGCATCCAAAATGCATGAGTGCGGATTCAAAGGGACCGGAAAGCTCTAAAACATTCACAGGCTCCCCGCGCCAAGAGCCGATGAAGCCACCAGCTTAAGTCATACATTATGCTGGCTTCATGGTACACAGTAAATCCAAGCTCCGCAGGTTTAGTCAGACAGGTACCAGGACCGGGAGGTTAACACTGTACGGGCTGCCATGGCGATGGAGCTCTGCCGCAACCCACAGCGGAAACACGAAACTAGGACTGAACGATTTAGGAAAAAATATCTAATTGCGATTATTTTGACTGATATTGCAATTGCGATATGATTCGCGATATTAGAAGGAATTCTTTCTTTCTGCAGAAGCCCTGAGAGGCAAGAGAGAATTTCTTTTTTGTGTGTTTTTGCCAGGATCATTTTTCTACTTTTTTCCATCTGTGACAACAGGTGAAGGGTCATTTTTTTCAGTTGTTTTTTAATCTGTGAAAGCAAGTTATTTTTTTCTCATTTTTCCTAAAAATCCACTTGTTATCACAGATAACAAGTGGATTTTTCTTTTCTGGCTATTTTCATCTGTGAAAACGGGTGAAAAAAATTGGGGTTTCCCCCCCCCCCACAGGTAAAATGTTTTTTTCTTGAGTCTGTAGAATATGATTTGTAGTCCAGGACGTCCCTACAGCACCACAATACTTCATTCAGAATGGTATTTTCACACATAGTTCACCTTTAACAAATATTGCACCTCCTGCGATTTGAAAATTGCAGCAGGTCAAATTGCGATTTCGATAAAATTTCGATTAATTGTGCAGCCCTAGAGGAAACACGGCATAATGAGGAGCACCACCAAACACAACAGAAAACAAGTAAACTAGATGATTCAGTAAATCAAGATACGAACTACTGCAAACTACTGAAGGTAAGGATGTTCTCTGGGCCCTCTGCGGGGTCACTTGTAGCCGGCTGACCTCATTCATTAGCAGATCAAACACAGTGGAAGGCCTTTCCCATTAAACACCAGCAGCCTTTTCAGCCTGTTTAAACCTGCTGGCGTGGCGGGGAGGAGCCGAGCACTGATTGAGAGCTGCCTGATGTCACTCTGCCTGTGGCCCGTTGCTATGATGAGTTCATTCAAACTCGGCACACAAAGAGTTAATGGCTGCTTGGATTATGCAATGGCATGCCAGACGCCTTTCTCCTCTCCTGCCCTCCTTTCTCCCCAACACCTCCCCTTCAAAACGGGGCCGAAGCCAAATTAGGCATTCCTGCACGTTTCGATCAGATGCATTTGAATGCAGCGGCAGCGCTGCGCATGCTTTGGCGCCGACGTGGGAACAAAACAGGGATTTTGTTTCACTCTGAAGGCGAGCTTCCCCTCAGCAGGGCCTCACACCTGCCCTGTGGGGGGAAAGTTGTCGTAAGGATTTACAGCTGTCGGAGTGGGTTATATCTGCAGCGGCACACCAATAAAAACATCTGTGCTCATCATTTTAAAAGTGAACATGAAACCATATAGGTTATCACTAATAGCAGATAAGTGGTCCAGCAACAGCAGATTAGACAGGAGTGAGGTTAGAGACGGTCAGGAAATGTCAGCACCTGCATCTGATAAGAAAACAATAACGTCACATTAGTGAAGGATCACTGACTTTACCGATGATAGCTTAAACTAGAACGGCTCCACCTGGTTACTAAAATGCAACCAGGGACTTTAGTATTGTAGCCATGTTAGTCTGATCTTTTCAGATCAGGTTTGACCTTTCAGATCGGGTCTCTGTTTCTTTTTTAATTTTCTACTTTTTATCAATTTCAGTAAATCGGGATTGGATAGGTTTTCCCAAATTTAGGATCTATAAAACAAATTGCATCTTAAACCTTGAAAACATGTTACTTAAATATAGTAAAATAAAACATTTTAATCATGTAACCATAGTAACTCACTCACTGCGTGCGTGTGAGAGGGAGGGCTGCTGTGAGTGGGTTATTCTCTCAGTCTGACCCAAACTGATACATCCTGCACTGTTTCCTCTCCTCTGACGACCCAGCTGCAGGTTTTCAAAGAAACTCCTGATATCCATTAGCCTACATTTAGCTCGTCAGACTTCAGGGACGAAGGCTTGTCATATAATTTATTTCTTTAATAAAATATTGTCCTCTGGGGGAAAAAAATCCTTATTATTTTCATTCTTTTCAGCTCTCTTTAAACAGGTAGGCTATACTGCAGCTGCAGAAAAAACTGCTTTGGTTGCTGGGTCCTCATTTGACGCTCCAAACTAGAAACAAGGTCGGAACAGGCGGTCAAAGCTGCAGCATCATAACGCTTTTGGTGCATATTCGGCCATTTAAAACAATAGATGTACTTCAAAACGATGCTTACTGCATCAACCATCTCATTTGAGAAGCTGGAATTAGTAAATGTTTGGCAGTTTTGCTTAAAAAACGACTATCAAAATAATTGCAGATGAATTATCTGTCGATTAACTAATCGATAATCGACCAATCATTGCAGCTCCGCTCGCCATGCTGTTTGAAATGAGCTTTCTGAAGACATTTACTTAAAAACTAAATGTTTAGGTTTGGATCATTTGTGTTTTTGCAATGCTCAGAATTGACTTTCAGGGCTTAAGCTTTGGTAAATTACAAAGCTCTTCTAGCATGCTATCCCACTGAAGCATGGCAGCAAGTAATTGGAAACACCACAGAACAAAAAAGAAAAGGCTTTGCTGAGCGTAACACAACAGAGTCAGGACTCGGCAGCAGTGGCGGCGGGGCGGTCGGCGTGCAGAGTAACCACTCCTCTGGCCCAGACCGGAGACAGAGCTGTGCAGGCAGGCACCGAGTCAATAAACAACAGAGATCCCTCCAGACAAGACTGGCAGCCACGAGGGGCAACAGACCAACTACGACAGGAAAGAAGGAAAAAGAGACAGAGATCTACAAGGCCCGACTCCAATCACAACCACAGGGTCCAACAGCAGAGCCAGCAAAACCACCAACACGCGAGCCAGCGCGCATGCACTCCGTCACACGCACATACACACAGCAGCTCAAGTACATGGGTCATTAGGTGCAGTAATCATCATTTAAAGCGAGGCGCTCGGTCCTCGCAGCCATTTGTTTATTTGGCTTTATTGATGACGAGGAGCCAACAGGGGCCGCAGAGGGCAGTGGTCATTATGAACTGTGGTTACTTTCCGGTCCGACCAAAGAACCATCAGGGAGGTTCAGTCTTCCTGCACAAACCAGCAGGTACGCTTCCTACACACACACACACACACACACACACCAAACATCTAAGACCGCAGCTTGGAAAATATTAACAGACAACATCTTATAAACTATCATAACCATCTTTCATTCATTAATCTGTCCCACGGGCTGGTGCGTGTTGTTTTTGGCAACCATTGATCCATAACTTCAAAATGATTCCAATCAACACATTTTTCAAAACGCTGGCAAAAAAATTAAGCTAAAATGAAACATGTTTTCCTTTTTTGCTTCAACAAATTACTTTAGTCATAAGAAAAATAAGCATAGTGAGGACAATTAGAGCAAGAGAGAAAAATGTGCCCTTCTTTGTCATGCAACCTTGATTCCCTCTGTTGCATTTCTTCTGTGTTCTTTAACTACTTTTTTTAACAAAAAGATGAGATGTTGGTTAAAGGCATCAAGGTAGCATGCATCTGCCAAATGGGACATCTTTGCTCATGTTTGATTACAATTTGAAGACACACTACGTACATGTATGACATGTTTTCAATGTATCCAGACACGTATGTTCACTAAAGGCTCCTTGCTCCCCTTACAAGATCAGTTTTGGGGTCACGGGCTGGAGGACAGAGACCCGAGGAGACACGGGCGCATCAATTTAGAACTGACAAGGAGCCCAAATCAAAGATATTGGGTAGCCATGATTGCAACCTCTGACTGCAAGAAGATCCTCCCCTGGGAGCAGAGCCCTCGACACTGATGTGAGTGCAAACTGCACATACCACCCGGGTGGAAAAGATGACTCTGGAGTTCAAAAGGTTTCACTCAAACCTGAATAAACACGGTCTGATAAATGACCAGAAACTAGAGCCATGGAAGAGCTTGAGAAATCCTCCCCCCCCGGTCTCACAATGTGTGCGACCAGTCAAAGTCTCTGATGTGCACAAACATGCTGAGAACTAGATCTTATTATTCGTCATTATCTTTTCTGCTCGATGCTTTTTTGTTGTTGTCACGCACAGCTAGCTTTGGCTCTCATTGAGACAGCCCAGGAAAATTATAATAATGACTATATAGACTCATATAGAGTAATGGTCAATATGGGGAGTTTAAAATATAACTTCTCTACAGGGCTACATGCATCTCATCTTCCACAGTATCTCTATGTACAGGGAAAGACAAAATTACATCTTACCCTAAACTAATCCAATATAACACCACAAACCAGGGCAGGGTGATACTGTTGAAATCAATATCACAATATGAATATTTCCATATCCGTTAAGATTAAAGCTAAACTGGTCGGTGTAGATTCAGTGGACACGTCAGCCAATAAATGACAAGAAACTAGAGAACAGAAATGTGTAAGATTCAATATTGGTACTGGCATCAAAAATCCAGTACTGGTCTATGATTAAGTGCATGCAAAATCAGATATAGAATAATCAAACAGATGTTCAAAGCAATGACTGTGTTCAACAGTTATGCAGTACATAACCACATGATTCATATATTAAGAAACCTTCACAATGACCATTTTAAAGTTAAAGTTACAATTAGTTTTTAACTACAACATAAGCTCTAAATCATTAATTCAGACAACAGAAACTTGTTAAACAATAAAATAAGATCGTATCACGATATGACTTCTATTCGATAGCGGGTAATATTGAATTATTGCCCAGCACTTACACAAACTAGGCTATACTTCAAAAATACTAAAGCCACAAATCACTGCTTTACATGTGATATAAGAAGGTGGGATGAAGATAAAGCACATTGCAGGGCTGTTGTAGTGGATTGCATTCAATGTTGCAACGGAGTGCACAGATGTTCAGATAATAATAATAATAATATCAACCCCTGCAGCACTATAGTGAAATAACAAACAAGACATCAGAATCAATTGGTGTGGTGGAAAAAAAAACAGAACAGCAGGGCTCAGAACACAAATATAGAAAATCTTCCCTGTAATGTGACAATATCATGTATGAATATATGGTTGCTCGAAAGATTCCAATCTCATGCTCTGCATTGTAATCCACTCAAACAAATTCCATCGGTGCAATTTCATTTTGACGATTGTTGTCCACCACATGACTGTAAACAGCCACCCAATAGTAAACAGTCAAATTCCACGAACTAGCCTATATTCCTGTGTTTATTTAGGCGTCATCCTTTCATCTCTGCAAACATATTCGGAGAATCAGGACCAGAGTGCAGCCAGACAGCCTCCAGGCACAGCAGGGTTAATAAGAGCCAAGCGTATGGATTTTAAAATAAAGCAGCGGCAGGTGGGCACGCCAACAGAATATCCAGGAAAAAGCCCCTGTGGTATCTGCTCTCCAGCTGAAACAGTGGGCTACAAATGCTGCAGATTAGCTTTATGAACCTCCTGACAGAAACAGCAGAACCACCGTAAAACACCGGTCGATTCATGAATACAAGAGGGCTTCTGCACAACATTTCCGGTATCCCTTATATTTCTGGGCAAAACACCATGACCGAACAATGAATCCATTACACAGACCCAATAACATACACTGTGGTTTGCTACTCCTGCAGTTTAGTTACAGTATCTTGTTTTTCAGCGGGTTATTGGACGCCGGAGAGAAGATACACAAGTCAATAAAGCCTGGACTCCCTATTGAATTCCATCAAGAAATTTGATTGCACACCTCGAAAATCATCACGAGGTGAATATTAGGTTTTGCACAGGCATCCAAATTATTAATGCGCTGAAATGCAGATCTTCTCCAGCTGCACGGTGAGGAAGAGAGATCAAAGCGGAGGGTCTGAGAAGAGAGGAGAGTATGTGAGGATGCTACTTAAACATTTCACATCCATCCCAGCTCCTCGGCAATAAGCCCGGTCATTTCTTCACATAAATACTTCAGGAATGTGATGAAGCAGAAGGGGGAAAGGGGATGAAAAAAACACACAGCCAAACGAGGAGGAAGGGTGAATATGTAGGCGGATGGGAAGAAGAGATGCTGCATTAACATTATGGACATTAACTCCGTTAAGTGGCTTTCATCTACTCGGAGAGCTGGTCAGCTACAAATAGAAACCAGATCAAAATACAGAAAAGCAAAGAGGGGAACGGCAAAACAGAGCGATTACTGTCTGTAAAAAAAAGATCTGGGTAAATATTTGACCACAGAAATCCTGCAGATCAGACAACCCTCTAGGAACATGGCGTGTTTGGTGTGGGAATAAATAAAAACCTAATTCGCAGCCATTTCTGGCCTCTGCAGAGCTTCGACACATGCCGAAAGCCCCCTTTTTTTAAAAATAGGACATTTCTAAAAAAGCGAGCTAAAAAGCGAGGCTGCCGTGACATTAACAGTACCTGGCTCGGCTCTATTCATGAATCTTATAAACACAAACCCGCAGCAGCAGCAGCAGCCTCCGTCCGTCTCCCCTGCTGCCTGCACACAGAGGACACATTCATCCCAAAGTGGGCACCATGAGGAGACAGGAGGGGGGCGACAGACACTTCAACTTAAAGGAATTTTTCAGCCACTCACTCTGGCTATCACGGCCGTGTTGAAGGCACAGGCAAACACAATCTGTGCCCGTCTACGTTTCAGTCTCCATGTGCAGATCAGATAAATCTGACTGAGTTTTGACATGATGAGCGGTGAGTTAATGAGGCTGATCTTTTGGCAGGATAAGAGCATTCCTTGCGCAAACTAGGAAGGATCTTTTCATGGCTTTCTTCGCACTCTGCAGTCGAGGTTATGAACTTTTCACGTCGACAATGTAAGGGGGTGGTGTTGCGTCATGTTAATTTTTCTTTTTCTATTCTCTTTTTGGATAAGACTCAGGCAGCAGAAGCGCAGCACCGCTCTCCACCCGTGCATATGAATGGCACCCATGAAAGCATGGCACGCTGGGGGCTCAGAGAGGCAGTTCACACATGCAAACAGAGTTATGAATATGATAATCAGAAATGGCGTATCCAATGTGTTGTGTGAGGATGGAAGTATACTCCCGGGAATACATAATGACATGGCAAGGCTGTCTTCAGTGATAGATGGAAACCTACCATTCCCCTGCTCCAGATTATTCCATTTAATTACTGTGTAACTGGAGTAATATGTACCAGACATGTTGTTAGGGCTGCAACCAAAGATTAGTTTCATTGTCCATTATTTTCTCGATTAATCGATTAGTTGTTGTCAGAAAATGGTGGAAAATGTCGATCAGTGTTTCTCAAAGATGACATCCTCAAATGTCTCGGTTTTTATTTACACAACTCAAAGATATTCACAGAAAAGAAACCAGAAAATATTCACATTTAAGAAGCTGGAATCAAAGAATTTTGAAATTACTCCAATTTATCGATTATCAAAATAGCTGCCTATTGCTTTGATAGCTGACAACTAATCGATTAATCTTTGCAGCTCTACTTGGTATTATGTATATTTTCCGTTTCTAGTTAAATCCTAAGGATGAAATCATTTGTTATTTTGAACGCAGAAACCTGAATTTAGGCTGCTTTCCCCCAACCTGGGGTCAACTGGGGGAGGGGGAGGGGTTCTTCCATTGAAGCCCAAACAAAATGTAGTTTAAACTCTTTAAATTGTAATTTAATAGAAAGGGGTTTTTTCTGAAGTGATGCATGAGAAAGGCAGCTGTAACAATGACTTTCACTCTGCAATAAATAAGTCTGGTGTGTCTGTCACAGTGAAGCCCAAAGAACTTAAACCAGCAACAACAGAAAAAAAACCTTTAGAAAAGCATGGAGGTCAATGTCGGGGAATGAGACTGTAAACGTTTTTGTTTGTTTTAAAGCCTCTGAATGTAAATAAATAAACAGAAATGTTAGCGTACTATGTGTTTGAAATGCACAGTAGCTTTGTTACCAACCTTGGAGGCAGATAAAAGCGACGGCGTACATCGTATCCACCGGTGGTTTTCTCCTGTTAATCACCGCGGGGTTTCTCCTCCTCCGGCTCTCTCCTGGTAGATCCATGAGCGTCCTGGTGCTCGGCGGCTCCCCGGTGCTCGTTCTCCGGCGGCTGCGGGAGAGCCGTGGGGCGAGAGGGGAGCGTCAAAGAAGTCCGTGCGTCACCGCGTGCGTAAAGGTAAACTAACCCCGCTACCTGCGGAGGTCCCCGGGGAAGCCACACGGCCTGCTCACCTGGTTGTTTTGGAAACTAGCAGGAACAAGGCAGGAACATGTGGGGACGGTGTACAGGCCAGCCACACTAACGACTTAACGAGTTCAGACTGCGAGGAGCGCCGCCGAAAGTTTGCAGCGCAGTTAAAACTTGCAGCTACTTTACGGGACGGAGGGTTGGTGTGTGTTTAGGCCGCTGTGGTTCATCACAAACCCGGTGTGTGTAGCCGCCGTGAGTCTGCGTCCAGAGCCGCCGACCGCCGGGACACCTCAGTCTGCAACAAGAGGGAGTTTCGCTCCGCGGTGTTTCCAAGTTGGCTTCCTCCCACTCGCCTGTGAGATTTTTTTTACACCAGCGTCAAGTGGGCCGACACAATGCACGCGAGTTCCTGTAAGGACTTTCAAAATAAATGTCAGAAAGTGTAATTTCTTCCACATTTGTAGCAACCAACAAGATGGTGTATTTATTTATTGTTTCATTTCATTTTAGTTTAGTTTAGTTCCATTTATTTTTCATGCTGTGTAGACAATATTAGAAAAAGATGATTTGCGGCATACAGGGCTGTCCGCGATTAAAGAAACTTAGTTGACTAACACTCATGCAAATTTTTCAATTAATCGATTAGTTGATTAATCGACAGATTTGTAAAACTAATTCTCCACAAAGAATCATGCAAAAGCACCATTTCAAATCTTGTGTTTACCAGAGATTTAAGTTTCTTAATAAAACATTCAGCATAATTTTTTTTTTTTTTTTAAACTACTGATTAAAGATATCATAGTCGTAGATTAGTCGACTAATCGACTAAGAGGGGGCAAACTTTTTAACTACCCTATTTGAGCTTTTATTTCTGTATTTGGATCCCCATCAGCCATAATAATAAACTTGACAACAAGTAGGCTACCCATACACAGCATATATTCAACTTTAATATTAACCTAATGTAGCCTATACGTTTAGCCTAATATTATTCTGACATTTTTGCCTCAGCCCCACTTCATTTTGCACATTTATAGGTTATAATTTCATAACTTTCATTGACAAATAGCTATCTTATAATCCACATGTTTCCAGTTTTTAGTTAAACCCTTCCGTACAAAAATGTGAATTTAAGTAAATTTACTTTGAAATCAAAACGTCCAACATCCTGTCTCCGCCTGTGTCTCTCTGGTGGCTTGACGTGTATTCTCTGTTTCCCTGCAGAGCAGCTTCCGGTGACCGGCCTGGGATAACGCAACAACACTGCGACCCCCTGGTTCAGCCTGAGCACTGTTTACTTCAACTGCACATCTTCTGCACAATACTAATCATGCAAATGATGCATTGCAAATAATAAGTCCAGTATGCATTCAGTTTATATCCCATAGATTAAATAGTTTGGAGATTAATTCAATTTTGCTATGATGCAGATTTTCCATTAAAAAATATCCAATTTGGCCCTAAAGAAAAAAAAATAGTCAGTTCACAGTGACTTTATCTATTTTATGCTATTAAGCCTATAATCTATCAAATTTATTTTCTTTATTAATCTACATATATAAAGGCCTACCTCTGCAATAATTGGCTCTATAATTCCTGCTGCCTATATACGTCTATTATGCATAAGATAAGATAAAAAATAATCCTTTAGTAGTCCCATGGGGGGAAATGTGCAGTGTTACAGCAGCAACAGTGCAATAACAAGAGGCATCAGTAAACATGCAAGACAGCCTAGGCTAATGTAAACAGTAAAAAAAAGCAGTAAACAGTTTTTAAGAAAATGCAAAATATAAGTATAATAAGTAAAGAAACAGCATGTAGGGGCTAATAACTGTATAGTAATAATGATTTTGGAAAAGCATCTTTTCTTGATGCTCCCACATCACAGTGAAACAGGAAAGCAGCACATTCTGTACATTCAGGAGTTTGACAGGTAATAAATGGCACAAACTCAGTGAGTCCTGCTGGTGCAGATTCATCACTCTCACCACGAGGGGACGGCCCCTGCCGGCCCCTGCTGGCCCCACTGGTATACTGTGTGTGCAGGACTGGTGCCATGTCACTGGTCCAGCTGGCACCTCGGTGGCTGACAGAAACATGCAGAGCTGAAGGATTAAAGGGTCAAACCAATGTCACCGCGGATAGGAAGGGGCTGTTAAAATTAAATTCAAAAACGTATTATACAAAATCCTTTAATGAGAAGTTTCTGAGGGCATGGCGTCAACTCTCATGCACTAATGAACTCTGACTTGCTGTTTGCTTCCAAGACAACATGGGAGAAAGAGGCCGACAGCTCTCAAAACCATCCCGGAGTCGGTTAATTCAAAGCTCTCAGAAGTGATAAAGAGTTGAGGCTCCACATTATTACAGCTCTGACACCAGAGATTAGCAGTGAGCACAGAAACCCAAGAGGAGGGAACACTGGGAGACATATCACATCTTGGCAAGGCATCAGGGTTCCCACACTTACTTACACACTGACATTTACGATCTTGCTGGGTGGAATTCACTGTGTTATAATTTGCAGGGTTAAGAACAGGGCAAGACATAACATTGGTTATGGATCCTGTCAAGAATTTCCAAGCCAATTCATTCATTTAACCCTCATTTTGGCTGCGTTAATGCATATGGCATACATTTGGCAATGGTGTGAGTTTCTCTGTTTTTTTCTCATTTTGGAAGTTCAACCTCAGCGCCTATTATAAGTCTAATAAACTGTGGAGCCAAAATACAGACACTCAGACCCATAAGGACAAACAATTTTTGATCCCACAGCCATTACAGCATCAAATCATGCATTCGATTATATTACGCTTTCAGTCGAGAGCCCTGCTTTCAAATTTGTAGTTTCTATTTTCTACCAGATTGAGCCATTTTCTCACGTTTGCCCCACAGGGCAAATTCATGCTGTTTCCCTGGTTTCCACTATTGCTGCTGTATTACGGAGCACTGCAGGGTTTGATGCAATGCATCAAAATCAATGTTGTTGCTAATCATTGACATATCCCAAACTGTGAAAAAAAATGTTCCCCTAGCATTGAGTATACAGAACATCATTCTTTTTTTGGGGAGGGGATTCATTAAAAAAAGAAAGAAACAGTGGCATTATGCAAACAAACAGAAGAAAATAATAAATATTGTTAGTTATGATCAGAACTGAAGTTGGTTAAAAGACTCAGCAAAGGTGGAAAATAATATTAATGTATTGTATTTTTATAGCAGTATTTTGGTGCATTTTTTTTTTAAAGGGATGCACAAGGGTTAAGAAATTTAAACACAAGATTTTTCAAATCCAGAAAGAGGGCTGCAGGGAATCCTCGACTGAGCCACATACAATCTCATACAGGAATAAATTACAAAAAACGGAACTCTGAATAGAAAATTGTTGGTTTTATTTCTGAATCAAGATCAGAAAGCAGTTTTCCGATTTGCTATCAGACTATTCATGACATAATGGGATCGTTTAAGAATCAGACGCAATTACAATGACACTCAATTCTATTCTTGCTAATGTCCTGATGAATTCTATGATTTGTGAACTTATGATCACATTCTATCATATACATTTATTACTAATGATGAATGGGAAAACATTTAATCAAAAACATAATTACAAGACATTCCAGTTCTTTTGAGCTTCACTAAAAATGCAATCAAAGACAGAAGACACCCATCTGAGAATTGTGCAAAAAAAAACAACAACTATAATTATCACATATCTAGACACGTATCACACATTGTAAATCACTGTAAACAACATTATAAGTTGACGGGCTCACAGATGGCAGCTCAAACCTGCAGAGGCGACTGAAACACGAGAAACAGCCGGCCTGCAGACGAGAGTCCTGCATGGCACCAGAGATCATTACCAGGATTAATTAAGCAACCCGGTTAAGCTTCATAATTATTTTTTATATACAATCTAAAAAGATTTTTCATGGTTGTGTTTTTCAGCACTGAGACCACAAATGACTCAAAGATTATTCTCTGCAATGGAAGACAAACCGGTGCAGAAAACACACTTGGATCTCAAAGAGGTTAAAGCAGCAGACATTTCTAATTGTTTTCCAAAACTTTGTATAAACAAAAAGTCACATGACTCAAATCATGCCAGTCAGATAAGCATGTCACCCTGTTTCCCAAAGCTTTTACCAACACCTCGCTTTGCAAATTAATCTCAACAGGCAAAATCATTAAAATTAAAATAAAATGATTTTTTTTTAAACAGTCAACTTTACATTATGTCATTTCAAACCCAACATACCTATTTATTATATTTCTACTTTTGGAGAAAAATAGAAATCTACAAAGTATCTTTTTTTTTCTTTCCTAATTTGCTCTAATAAACCAATGAATGGCACGGGAAGACACAAAACATTTGACAAATATCTCAAATCAAAACATAAAACACAAGGAGAAATATACCAGAACAGGTGACAGTATGGCAACAGATGCAGTCAAAGTGCAGAGTCACAGTGATTCTGAGTAACGGGGGGAGATGAGGTATGTTTTCTTGGCCACATTCAGGAGGCACTGAGGCGACACCAGTGATGAGGAGGAAAAACACAGGAATCAGTCTCTGGGAGACCAAAAAGCAACAACCTGGATTTAAAAACACACCGGTTGTGTGTGTGTATATGTTTTGATAACTGAAAATGTCTTTGGGTCGGGTGTCTGGTAGTGTTGTTGGTGATCATTGTGGCTCAGAGAACGAGCCGAAAGTTAGGAGCCTCTTTGGGTCGGTGAACAGTTTAGCTGCTCAGTTTGCAGTGTAGAGATCCACCGTGCTGGAGCTCAGGCCCCGACTCTCCCTGAAATTACTGCCGCCCCGAGTCTGACGCGGAAACAGAAGAAGACAGAAGATGCGAGAGGGGAACGTTATGAAGGTTAAACATAACATTTCCAATACTATAGCATTGATTTAAAGGAATACCCTCAAAATGATCATTTGTACATCAGTTCCTCCCGGTGTGTTGCCTTGAATTTGTGAAGAAATGTTTGTTTTTGTCGAATGCCTCCACAGTGAAAGGAGAATCAAATAATGGAGAAAAGTCCGTAATAGGGGGTAAAAACACCAGCAAAACTACATCAAAACATCTGTTTACAAACTCTCAGTCGTATGCTCAGAAGGTTTTCGTGAAAATGCACAAACACAGAACTTTCACGCAGGAGACAGAAGTTCGTGTCCCGGTCGAGAATAAAATTAAACAGCGAGTTATTTTTAAGTGAACATAATAACCAATAGTATGTGACGTACCGCGTCATGTGATGTGAGGTTCGCGTCATGCGACGTACGTGCTGCAGAACGTCACATGGCGCGAATACACAGAAGTGATTTAATGTCTCAAATATGCTGATTTTAACCCAAACCATAACCTTTTTTTCTAACCCCACCAAGTTGTTTTGTTGCACTAAACACTAAACCTATCGGAACAACATCCATTTTTCATGACGTTAACATGTTTAAAAAAACTTAACGTTTAGGTATGAAGGTGAAAAACGGTCATATGGCTCATATTTACTCCGACTGCTAGGGGTGTTATTTTAGTAAAACGCTCACAGGAGTCATATTAGAGAGTAGAAACAAACAACAAATATGGTCGTATGGTTTGGGGGGACTTGCTGGTTTGAGAAGTACTGAGCATACGACTGGATAAATGAGACTCGATTATACTGCACGAGTTGAGTGAGAGATGTTTTGATATAGTTTTGCTGTTGTTAAATTTTGCCGCCGTTTTCTTCAACTCATCAAGGCTCCTTTGATTGTCCGTTCACCGTGGAGGCATGCAAGAAAAACAGAGTTTTCTTCACAAAATTAAGGTGCTAACACTCGGTGAGTAACTGACATACAGATGGTCATTTTGAAGGTGAACTATTCCTTTAAAATAGAATTTCAAAGACAAACTGTTGCTCACCTGGAACGGGTCATCACTGGTTTTGTTCAGGTAATTTAAGGAAGCAGCTCGCTTCATGCTGTTGAACAAACAATAAGAAAATAATGTTCATACAGGATCTGAGATCAGGGTGCAGGTACAGACTTATTATTCATGGAGCTGCAGAGGTCATTTCCAAACTACTATGAATCTACTTGCTTCCCAAAGACGTGACTTTACTATTTCAGCAATAATGAATTTGCTTTAAATGCTGCTATCCATCAACACAGAGGATTTCTTGTGTTCTTACTTGGTGCTGCGAGGCTCAGGCGGTCCGTTTCCCTGCAGTTTCTTCACCAGCAGCTCGCTGCTGCGGCGCAGAACGTCCCGGAGTTTCCCCAGAGAGCCGCTGCGCTGCAGGGCTCCACTGCCGTCCTGCAGACACACACACAATCATCAACACATCCATTCGGCACCGACAAGTGTTTCTTCTGTTTGTGTTTTGCATTAGTTGCTGTGTAGGCCAGTCCTGTTATGAACGGCCGGTTGCAGCCAAACACAAGAAGTCTCATAGAAAAAGGGGGCGTGAAACATGAAATACAGCAAATAATAAAGAGCAATTCATTAGGTGTTAATGACAGCAGGCAATGCTAGCTAGCATCGTTTCATTTTCTGATAACTGACCTTTCAACATAATTGTTATCATTATTATCATCATGTAACCATCAAGTAAGTGTACTTTTGTAAAGTCTGATTGTTGTATTTAAAATGGAACACAGAAGTAGGGAATTTAATGCAATCCCCGTGTTTTTTTTCTAATCATTCCAAGTTGTTTTTTGCCTTAACTTAACTAAGTATATTTGTAGCCGAAACCTACCAAATTGGTCGCGCTTCACAGCGTTAATCATGCCGTTAATGACGTGTGTATCACGCGATCTGCACGTGTTTAAAACAGAACACGTATTATATCTACAAAGTGTTGTGCGTACATCTTTATATTCATTATACGACCTGTTTATGAGAATGCGTGTGCTTACGTGGACTTTGTGTTGGACGGGAGTGCACATAAACTTCACACAAAACCGCCCCGAGTCATTTACATAGAAACCAGCCCACAGGCTGCTACAGGCAGCAGAGAAAGTCGGCGAAGGTCTCAGTTTTTAAGTTACGTTACAATCTGTTCACACATTGGCAATATGAAGCTGTAAATTGCTTCATGTAGTACCTTTAAGAGATTATTGAAAAATAATCAGTCACTAGTCTGATGATCGATGAATTTTTAAAGCAAAAATGCCAAACATTACTTAGTTTCAGCATCTTAATCAGGAGAATTTGCTGCTTTTTTTGTCTTTTGTGACAGCAAACTGAATATATTTGGGTTTTGGTTTGTTGGTTGGAAAAAAAACAGCAATGTGAATACATCACCTTGTGTTTCAGGATATGTGACATTTGTCACTATATTCAGACTTTTTAAAGACCAAATGATTAATCAATTTATCCAGAAATCAACCAGCATAATGAAAATAATCAAGCTCAAAGCTTTTTTTTTAATACATTGTTATAATTTATCCATCCATCCATTCATTTTTAGTCTTCTGTTTGTCACATACCAGCTGACCTGCATAGTGTGTGTTTTAATTACTAACCAACCAGTGAACGCAACACGTGTCCCGTCCTCTGGCTTTGGTGGAACGAAAAACAAAACACTGTATAAACAGTATTTGAGGTGTCATCGTCATAATGCAATACCGGCTCATCACCAGCAGGGGGAACTGTGTGTAAATAATATTTCTGTTCCACTGGGCGGCTCTGCAGACGCCACAAGAGATGAGACATAAAATAATCTGTTTCCATTGACGGCACATTAATACACACGTCTCCATCCGACGCAGAGAAAAAGACAAAAGTTCACAAATGAAAAACTTTATTTGAGAATACCAACAAGTGTTGATGCAATAATCTTCACAATGCAGAATGGTAAATATATAATGCAGTCCTACTTACTAAGATAGTGCTTATAGACCTTACCATTTATGTTCTTTCCACTTTAGGAAACTGAAGTCACACTATATATGTCGAGAATAGACAGTTCAATAAATAAGCATTCCACTAACACAACAATATTGTCATAATTATGTGATGTACATAGTCAATTCTTTTTGTTCAGAGTTGCATTAGAAGTATAGGTGTACTCGTTGGAAGGAATGAAGAATCAAAGGCAAGTAGCATACCGAAAAAAAAAGCCGTATAGTGAATGCACTTGTCAAATCTATAAATACAGCCTACAATTACACTTTAAAGATGTTATTTTACATTCAGTTAGTTAAACATCGGAAATAACATGTTGATCTTGAGGAAACACTCGCACTGTACTTTTCGGTGTCTAAAAAACATGATTCACCAAAGTGACAACTTGCAAACAACTGTGTAAGAAAAAAAAGGCAACACACTCCATTAAGCTTTGTGTTCAAAATACAGTATCCATAGCCAGAGTGGGCACTGTGACTGTACCACCAAAACATACACAAATACACACTAATACTACCGTCTAGGCTTCCATTGAATTATAACACTAGCTTCTACTCCTACACCAACAAAAAAAAGGCAATTCTGGGCATTTACCTCCATTATTTTTGAAATCTACTATATTTAGCAGTCTCTCAGGTGAACAGTATGTGCGCTCTGCTGTCATATTGGCGTCACAGCGCCGGCCAATGTTGTTAATTCCCTTTGTAAATACGAGCGACTGTGTACATGCTGTACCAGCGTAGAGCCTGTGTGAACACTCAGTCAAACCAAGGACACTGACGCCAGTAAGAGCAACTTGAAAATAAATTACCATGGCAACAACAGCTTGCTGTGATCTGACCAATTTGCTGTCAACGGATGTTGGGCCCTTCTGGTCTTTCACAACACGGCAACACTGCTTGTTGACAAACTACCGCCTTAATATTCAGCCGCAAAATAATCAACATTTAAAAAAAAAAAAAAAAATGTAAACAAAACGATACAAAATTGAAATTAAAAGGAAATATATCTATAAAAACAAAACAAAAAAAATGGCAATGCTCCCTTCTCATAGGCTATAGGCCGCAGAAGTCAAAAAGAAATGACATATTTTGATTAGCATGTGAAACTATACAGTACCATTTATTTCCAAACTCTTTTGGCATTTGATCACATTATTGTTAAGATAGTTAAAGAGTAACTAAACCCCCCCAAACCACTTTTCAGCTGAAAACCGATATATAATATATGGGTATTTACTAATGTTATTGATGGATTCAGGTCCAAATCTTAATATTTTAGTGCAAAGTATTTGTGTCCTCTTATAAAACCAACGTCTCCTGACTCTGCAGACAGAGGAGAGGAGTGACTGGGCGTGTCTAAGCTCCTCCTCCCAGCGTGGTCTATGTTGATACTCAGGGACCCCCAGGGGTCCTTGAGGGGACTTTCAGGGGGTCCCTGGGAAACACAAGAATAATTTATTTTCTCTATAATTCCATCCATAAGTAAAACAATGACAGAACTATTTTGGTCATGGCTTTCATACACTTTCTGTAATAAAACATCTAAAGAAAAAGTCCTTTCAGATGAGGGACCCTGGGACAAAATCGTATGAAATGGGGGTCTGTGGTCTAATTTGTGTCACTTTAGAACCAGAACCTCTGTGCTCGAGCAGTGATTCTTTCGTCAAGTTTTCAGATTCATTAATTTAAATTATCATGATATATATATACATATAAATCTATAATAGCATTGATTCCTTTCTCATCTAACACATCTGTAACTCTTAGAATCTAATATCTTTCTAATACATCAGTCTCTTGTGTTGTTCTTTCACATAACTAAAACTAGAAGTGTTCTATCGGCATTTTTTTTTTAATTTCCAGGGTAGAGATCCTTCAGCCAAAACTCTGGGGTTTGGTTACTCTTTAAAAACAGAAAACACACCTAAAGGCAAAAAGATTCCTTTCTATAAAAAACCCCAAATAAAAACATAATTAGGGCTAAATACAGGCACCAGGTTGGAGGTTAGGTTTGAGGTCAACTTTCACTTTCAGAAACAGACTGCGAGTGCAAACAAATTCAGAGTGAGACCAACGCACAGCAACTGTGGAAATCAGTCTTTTTGTGACATAGTGACTCTAATAGTGATTGTAACGTTTTATGCGACTGTGGGTTGGAGAGCGATGTCTGGAGCCATGGCTGCCGTCAAAAGGTGACGCTAATCCTCAAAATCTTTCATCTTTTGCCTTCTTTCAATAAATTACTTTCCTGCTCCTCCTATCTAACCAAATAAACCTACTATGCACCTACAAATTACAAATGGGTGTTGGCGAGAGGAAAAATGTGCGAGTGGCTTCCTCACGGGGGGAAAAAGATTTCACACACAATGACTTTTTTTTTTATGTTAAGAGAGAACGAGTATTTCTGATGGACGACACAGGGTTAGTGAGAGGACAGGATAGAGAGAGTGAAAGGAAGAGAGGAAAAAAAAGAGAGCAGAGAAGACCAAACGTCCCAGCAGTTGTCAGTTGAACAAGGTGACAGAGGTGACAGCCGGGAGTCGGCTTTTCTGAGTCTCTGCCGGAGGAGGGGGGGCACCGGGAATGGTAGAGGAGCTGTTGGTTTGTTGGGACAGAGAAGGCCAGAGGGAACGACAACACATCCTTTTGCTATTGTGTTGGGGAAGGAGAGAAGGATGGAGGAATAATCTTGATGGCTTAGGCCTGATAAAAGAGAAAAGAGAGAAACAGACAAAAAAAACGGCACACATTGTAAGACTGAGAGCTCTGGGTGGGGCTTCCTACGCTAGACACCTACACACGGCTAAATCTGAGCTTCATCTCTGTCTGCACTGAGCTGCACTGGTATGATGATGTCGTCTATTCTGCACCAAGGTTACTTTATAAATGATTTGGGGTTATAGTTGTTGTTTTTTTATTATAAACCCCAGTGGAGGCATCCTACTTAAACAAAAATGATCTATAAATTAAGGCTGAGCAATTACACATTTTATTGGCTTCCAACGATTATGAAAACAAGATAATCGAGATAAAATAATTGTTTTGCAGCATTTTGTTTCACAATGATGCTCTCGTTTTGTCTTGTGTTATAAATCCAGCGCACCCCTTCTTTCTTTTACAGCGG
>JAOVVB010240870.1:0-37557 GCA_028570985.1 Heterobranchus longifilis | reverse complement strand
AGAGAGGGTGGAGCAATGACCGGGACAGCTTAGCAGGGGGAATTGGCCAAGTACAATTGGGGAGAAAATGGGAAAAAATAATAATAATTCGTAGTCTATGGTTGCAGCTTAAAAACACAGAGAAGTTGTCACAGCACATTGTAAATGCATGGCAATACTAACTCAAGGCATGTTTAACAGTTAGTTGACTCCACTCCTACAGACTGAAGATGGAGGTTTTTGATCCATATCTTCCGCTGTTTCTCAGAGTTTTTTTTTAAACTTCTCCCCTATACGTACTACTATTTCCGTGACTCAAAAGTAGCCCTTCTTTTTCTCAATTTCATCGATTGGAACAGCCGTAAACAGCGCAAATCAAAAGCATTTGTGCAGTAGTCGCTGCCTCAAGTTGTCTGCCCTCCATCTGGAAAGCGAAGTGTGTGACGTCATTATGCAAAAACAACCCATTTGATCATTTCAGTGTTTATACCCGAATCAAACATTTTGAATGCATGGCATACCGAAAATGTTTTTAAATGTTTCCCCTTCCTGTCCCCAATGGCAGGCCAACGAGATGCTGTTCTGTGGAAGAAAGCTCACGGCTCAAGAAGCATGCAGTCGAGGTCTGGTGTCGCAGGTCTTCTGGCCCACCACGTTTAACCAAGAAGTCATGCTGCGTGTGAAGGAAATGGCATCGTGCAACGCAGTGGTAAGTCCCGATCTGCACGACCCAGAGGGTAAAGCTTTTTCTTGAATACAACCAAATGACCCTCTCCCCTTTTTCTGTGTGTTTTTTAAAAAAAAAAAGGTTTTAAAAGAATCCAAATGCCTGGTGAGGAGTATCCTCATGTCGGTCCTGGAGGAAGTGAATGAGAAAGAGTGTCGGATGCTGAAGCAGCTGTGGTGTTCAACCAAAGGACTAGAGGCACTTTTCAGTTACCTGCAGAACAAGACGTACGACAAGTGATCATCCAAGAAAACTGAGCGACGTCCAGGATGATAATGATCTCGAAGTGAAGGAAAGGTTGCATTAAGGGTCTTTGTTTCCATCCTTCAAAAGAGGGGATTCTCTGGAGTTCTCTTTGCTTACATGTCTACAACTTCATGATCTTCTTCTTCTTCTGTAAATCAACTTATATTTTATATTTATTGGACCCATAACTGTCCAGATGATTGTTCTCTAGGAGTCAAAGAGCAAAGGGCCAAATGTGCATTGCTTAAATAAACACTGAAGGATGTTCTTCAGGAAGGTACAGAGTGTTTCTGTACATATGTGAGACTTATGTGTTTCTGAAATTATCAGGATGTATGAAATCAATGTATGTCTGATAGCACATATTAAATAGGTGATAATATATATATGAATGTATATTTATTTCAAGTGTGTAAAAGAGTGGCTTTCTGAACATAAGGTTTTTCTTTTGTTGCTTATTGTTTTGAAGTGTAAATCAAAGTTTGCATGAGGACACTGTTTTTTGCTCCTTACACGCACATTCCATCCTCTGTATGCACAGACGAAAACCACAAATGCTCATACGTGCTCATACATGTCAGTGGATAACATACAGTGACACGCAACTTCGTGACACACTGGTTAATTAAAATAAAATGTACGCTTATTTTTCATCGCGCTATCCATTTTTCAAGTCTTTATGACACAGAACGGACATCTTGTTTAGTCAGTAATTTCATTATCATTATCATAATCACCACGAATTTGCTTCCGTTGCTACGTCAAAATCAAGATTAATGCTCACTAACTCACTTTACTAATGAGACCGTCAGGAGATTAGCTCTTAAGTACATAAAATATCATCCTCATATTGTCAACATCCATATGTCTTTAGTTATTTTCACCTGCAACAGTTTAATTAAACTTTGATTTATACAAATAAAATCTCATAGAGGTCAGGTTTTTTTTTTTTTTTCAAGGGAGACTTGTTTTGAATTGAAATGCAAATCAGAAAGATATGTGGAAAGCCTCATGAGAATGCTAGCACTAAATATACAAATGTGTCCGTTCTTAATCAGATGGGCATTTTGCGTTGAGTGCAAACCTACATTAGATAATTAAATGAATTGGTGGCACATACCACATGGATTTTACCCTGTTTAGTTTGAGCTACATATAGTAGCCGTACATGCAGTTCTGTGGTGGTTCATAGTAACATGGCTTCCAGTTAGCTGTTGTGTGAAATGCGTGACAGTTGCCTGACAGTTGTTTCTTAGTTGTGTATTTTTTTGAGCACACAAAAGAGATGATACTTGTTAATCACATTGTGACTACACTAACTGTGATCTGTATTGTGGAAATGCAACAGTCGTGTAGCTGGAGTCGACTTTGTCCTTTTATCTGCATGTGATGATTCAAGATTTTAAGAAAGTTTATATTGCGATGTGTATTATATTTAGGGATCTATTTTGTTTTACCAAAAAAAAAAAAAAAAAAATGTAGGTTTGTGAAAATTGTTTTGTAAAACTCCAGAAGATATTTGTCCATTTTTGCAGTGGTACACATGCAGTACAGAATAATATATAATGTAGACTGTTTTGTGTAACTCATTGCATGTAATATACTGTACATATACTGTAGATGTGTTGCCTGTCTGAATACCTTGTATTTCAGGGTATGTTTTGTACAAACCTTGTAAGTATTGTTAGAAGTGGTGCAGTTTATTTTTGTATTTATTTGAAATAACTGTTTGGATGTGCAGTTCCATGTTGTTTACTTTGCTCCCGACATCCTTTCTAAATTATCCCGTAAAAAACTTTCATGGAAAAATAATTAATCAGATAATTTATAATTTCAGAACCAAAATGTGTATATATTCTGACTTGAATGTTTTAACTTTTCCGTTGACATTATCAGATGAAGTATTTTGTCGTAAATTATCAAAGGCATGTCACATAATTTAATATATTGTGTTTTACTGAGCTTTATAAGTATGAACAGATGATCAATAAAATGATTGTATTTCAGATTTGTCAATTTCAAGCATATAAGACTCCGTGAGGTTGTTTAATCATTTTTAGTCATCACTTTTATTTGATTGCAGGGAATAATAATTCATGGTTTGATGAAGCATTTTATGACATTTAAAGTCATTAAGTTCTCAACTAATATTAACAAATAAAACCCAACACACTTTCACTTAAGCTCATGAAAAATAAAAATATTTGTAGATGCATTATGCACCTGAATTCATCCATTTAAACAAACGTGCCAGATATATAATCAGCTACAGGAAACAGGCAGTTTTGTGATTAAAGACTCCATTCGGCTTAAATAATCAGTCAATAGCGTTGAGAATTTGTGTTTTTTTTTTTTTTTTTTACTTCTGTTACTATATTCTTGTGTTGGTAACTGAATTAAATGCAAAACACGCCACTGAGTGTGAATCACACTAATCCTTCAAGACATGGGTCTTTATTTATGCATTTATTAATTTTAATTGGTAAAATATTTCAAATTATTTTCAGTGTATCACCGAATATATAAAATGCATTACTATTAGTTTCTCTTTGGATCCAAATTCCCACCTCAGAGTAAATACTCCAATCAACTACTCGTATTTGCTTTGTTATTTATTGTAAGTGGCTGCATTTTGGACAGGTTTCTGGTTTTGTCTTTGATAACCACAATATCATCTGTGGTCCCAGGTATGTTTCATCATTCATGTTTTTTTTTCTCCCCATATTGTCTCAGAGCACACCTTAGGGTGCCTTACAATTTAACTATCTGTCAAAGATTGATCCATATGTTGTGATGGGTAGAGTGAGCTGCTTCAAATAAAGAAACAGTGCTTTCACTATGCGTTTTGTGTTTTACATTTCTAAAACCACTATCTAGCCATTTATTATTTATTATTATTATTACTAAAAGCAGATTTGTCCAGTGTGCTGTTTAAATTATATAGAAAATGAGTTACTACTGTCCGTTTTATTCTGAACTGCGGGGTGCTTTATTTAGTAAGATAAAAATAGATATTGATTTTGTAAATATGGGTGATGCACAAAGACTGAGTTGGCTGTTCACATTTGAAACATATAAATTAGTCAGGTACCTGGAGAAAGCCTGGGAGAAGAGGAAAAAAAGCTATTTATCAAAATTACATGGAATAGTCCTTTATGTGAACAATTCACTTGGGTTTTTTTGTTGTTTTGTTTTAATTTTATGTTTTTTTTTCTTTCTTTTCCCTCCTCCACGTTTTTGTATGTGTAAGACCGGAAGATGTATGTCTGTTAAAAAAAAAAAAAAAGGGATGAGGGATGGGCCAAATGTTGGCATGACACAGAAATAAATAAAATTAAATGAATTAGTATTATTTCTATTAATTTCCTGTCAGCGATCCTGACCTTACCCAACACTCAAACCCTCAACACATCTTCGATTTGGTAGGCTACGGTCACATATTGAACCCCCATGATACACAACCCAGCAGTAATTATTGAGCAAATATCCACGGAAATAATTGTATCAAAAATAAAATGCATATTTGTAACCAATGTCTGTTTATACTGGCTGTGATACTGCAATATTTATCAAAAGATTATTCAGATATGAAGGATGTGAGCTTCATTCTGAACTGTTTTCTGAGGAAGTCAGAGTGATTCCCATTGAACAGGCCTGCTACAATCAATTCTCCTACTCTGACATAAAAATAAAACAGAAGATCTTTGGGAATAATATCCTATATGGTGAAAAAGGATCAAAGTGTAAAGATCCCTCAACAGCATCTCATGGTATTCACTCTGCAAACAGAGATGGCTCAGGTGTCATTTCATGACCTAAATCTGAACTTTCAGCCAAAGAAAGATGGAGGAGACGATCTTTAGACAAAGAGAGGGGTCATATGACCACCAATTAACACGTGAACGAAGGTTTCCGTTTAGGTGACATGGCGACACCTTTACCAGCTCCAGTTCCTGAATAGAGGATGAGATGCAGTTGAAATCTATAAAATATTAATAACTGGACCTTTGAGCTTAGATTGTCTTTACACCTTGATCGGGGTTTCTGCAGAGTTCACAAAGTTAAATCTGAGACTTTTTAAAGACCTTTTTAATAATTCCTGTTCAGCGGTCATACCAGTTAAAATGTGAAAGAATTAATTATATTACTTTTAAAAAATAAAAAATAAAACAGACCCTTACCCATTAAGAGACATGAGCTTCCTAGCAGTCGTGCTTGTTATAGCCTCCTGTATTCTACATGCACAATCCCACTTATCTGTATAACATCTCACTTTTCAAGACCTGCAGATACCGATCGACACTTTGTTTTAAAATGATGACACAGGAAGCATGGATTCTTAAATTAACTGATCATTTCACTGTATTTGAAAGCAAGCAAACTTGTAACGAATCAATATGATTCCCCATTCAAATAAACTTTCAAACAACAATGCTGAATATGTTCATGGGTGTGTGTTCATATTGGGAGTAAACCCCAGCCATTGTTTTTTTGTTTTTTTAACATGCATCTCTGATACCGTGAAATTGACCCTGTTTTCATGAATAAAACTGGTACCAGAATATTCCTGTGTGTGTCCTGCCAACTTTAAGGTTCACTAATCTCTTTGATGGAGCTGCAGCGTACACTACTAACAGAGGGGGAAATAAATGACGATCCCCAACTGCAATCCAAACTAGATGTTGTTTTTATGTTGACCTCAAATGCTGTGGTAACGATGCAAGTTTTAGTATGCGTGCAGATGACAATAAAATGTAAAAAGTGTGTTAGGAAAGTTAAAGCTGTGCATCCTAACCATATCATTGCTGGTATATGATCCCAACACTTAAATAACCTTGCCTCTTATTCATGTTTCTCTCTACTAATATCAAAATAATATATAGTACCAACAGCACATAATACTTAGACCTGTCAATGCTAAATAATCCACACTCCTCTGAATTTACAAGGAGACAGAAGTTATACCCTTCCTCAGTCTTGACATAATAACAGCAGGGGAGGCATGTTACACAATGCCATGCTTAATTCAATGCCCCATTATCTGATACTTTAAACTTGCAGTGCCGGTGGCAAAGTTGCAGTAAAATGTCCTTCAGAGCTGCTCTTTAGGCCCTTCTTTCAGCCTCTTTTTCATCGCTTGTGCATGCAGCTTGCTGCGTTCCCGCTTTTCCAGTCTCTGTAAAGAAACAAAGAAAACATTGATCAAAAATAAACAACTACTAAAGCTCAGTAATCAGAGCGCTTGTTGCTTCTCATTCACAAAAGTGCATAAAAACAACCGACAGACCTCTTTCTTCAGGCACTGACGCATAGCCTGGTCCACATCGTTACACGTGCCAAAGAACTTCATGACATTGTGCTGAGGGTAACATGAAACAGGATTTGCATGGTTTTGTTTTCTGTGTATATATGAAGCGTGCAGCAATACAATAATTTAGAGAGTGACGTACCTCTGTGTGACACTGCCTCAGACGAGTAATCAGTTCATTACACTCATCGGTGTGCAGGTGAGGTGACAGGTCAGGGTGCATGCTGAGTTAAGGGTTTACTGTACCACTGCCGCAATACTGAAAATCCACAAACAAGAGGAGCACTGGGTTGACAATTACTGTTGAATGTTACTAGATGTCATTTGGTGGCAACACATTTGCAGGTTTTCCTTTAAACACACTTGTGCTTTCTGCTGCTGCACTTTTCCATTACATAGAAATATGCTGAACATATACCAAGGCTGCGAATGGCTATTTCATAAAATGATTCAGCGCTACTTTATACATCATGTCAACTCAGCATTGCTACACGTATGCAAAGGGAATGTTTTCTAAGGATACTCATGCCTCCCCATCCCTCTCCTTCCTGAGCTGTCATTGTTTGTGATGATGGGGTTTGTTTTTCCAGTGGACACTTACCTGCAGATACAGAGAGGCAGAGAGAGAGTGAGAGTATACAACAATGTGACAAACGACTACCTGCAACCCTGAATCCTCTGGAATCATGTTAACAATACAGCCTTCACTAGAAGACTCTGTATACTCAGGATAACGTTACATGCTCACTTGAATAGACTGAGGTCTTTTGTCACTGAGTTTTGACACACACACACACACACACACACACACACACACACACACACACACACACACACACACACACACATTGTATATCAACTGTTTTATTATAAGCTATTTAATAACACTACCCGGCTGTAGGTCATTTTGATACCCTTACCAATGGAAAGGCTGTGTCATCTGAGAAGTTTTCCAGCAAACCTTGGTGAAATGTCACGTAAGCTAACTGCTAGGCCTCAGCTAACGTTACCCGTTTAACTACGTAGGGTTTCGGTCTTCCGTAGAACAACAATGCAGGTTACTAGAATTCCTCTACAATTTCAGCTAAATATTCTACTCTTCTAAGTAACTAAGGTAAATGTAACCTACAAAAACAGCAAGGACCTGTAGGACATGCTGCCTGCTACTACATTTGAAGCTTCCGTGAGTGTTGACAGCGAATTGAGCGACATCGGTAAACAGCGAATCGGCGTCCGCCTTTTTTCTGAATCCACCAATGGCATGCGTTATTCTCATAAAAGGCGGGACTTTTGATGACGGAAGTTTACAGGAGATACAAGAGGTTTCCACGTAAGGTACTTCCGTTTTTGCTTATGAATTGGATGAATTTCAGAGATGATGAGAAGGGTCCAGATACAGACATGCAGACACTACAAAACTTTGTACACACCGCTGCTCCGCCTGGTCCCCACTGGAAGGGAGGCCAAGAGGCAGAGAATATTTATGCGAGCAAGGGGCAACTTAGCTGGGGTGGATTTAGGTCAATGTCGGGCCGGGTTTCTGGAGGTGAGACAGAAAAAGAGTAGCAGCAGAGTAATATTTTAAACATACCTCAACAATGTTGAAATATAAAGGGTAAGCTACAGTATATCTTCCAGAGGGAAGTATTACTCTTTTACTCCACTAAATTTATTTTGAATCTATCTTTTCATTAAGATGCTTGAAGAAGATTTCCCCTCTAAACTTCTCACATGTTTTAATTTAAATAAATGTTCAAATAATCCAATATTTTGCAAGAAAATCAAAGAATACTGAAAAGTTAAAGAAGAAGAAGAAGAAGAAATAAAATAAACCAGATTTGTGTATCTGGTTGTGTGTTTTTTTTCTTTCCCCTCCTATTAATTAACTCACAATCCCTTACAAGATAGGCTACATCTTGTGACCTAGGTGTTATAATGATCTTTTTTTCAATGTGATAATCTGAAATGTGTATTTCTGTGTACAGTGTTGGCTTTTGTAATATTTGAATTCTGAGCAATACATAAAAAAAAACTAAAAAAAACTAATAGAAGTATTACCACTCCAACACAACAGAGGGCGCCAAAGGAAGCGCGTAAGAGTTTCTGGCCATATCTGATTGGTCGATTCGTGTGTTCGTTTATAGGCGGTTTGTTTGGAATTTCGTCCACCAAAACTGGACAGAGCCAATAGCTGAATCTAACTCAAAAACTATCAAATACAACTGAGCTAGATATCATTACTGTTTGAGGAAGAATGGATGAGTCTTCGAAACGCATACTGCAGCGACTCATGAGACGGATACCGGCTCAAATGCTAAAAACAACGCTGGACAAGTGGGGCCGTTTGTCTCTGGAACAGCAGCAGTCCCTGGATTTTACTCAGTCAAAATTGGAGTTAACGAAAAAACTACTCGCCGTTTGCCAGGTAAGCGGCGCTTTTCCTGAAATATAAGCTGTTGTGTTAAATAATACAGTGTAAAAACGGGCAACCTGGTAGTTAGCCTTTATAATAGCAAGTCCTTTATCAAAATGCGTTCGTGAAATCCACCGTTGTGGCTACACAACCTAGTCTCGCACACAGTCTATGGTCTCGCATTATCTCCACATGTTTAATGTTATGCCATTGCATTGCTAGCGTTGGTGTGGATGTCCTGTCTTTTTAACATCGCTTGTTTTCTGTACAGGAAAATGAGTTGACGGTTAAACACATCACAGAGCTCGAGATGACATGTAAGTCAAGTCAATCTATTTTCTCATTTGGTAATGTTAATTTAATTTGGCTAACGTTAATCATGCTATGCCAATCCAACAACGCTTATTGTGTCCCTCTGGTGTTGTCTCTCAGATTTCATTGACAATCCAAACCAGGTTATGTGGTATGCCTTCCAGCTGATGGACCCTGAAGGTATGTTAAAACACCTGTATCATGGAGGGCTGGAAGTCTGCAGCTTTTCATTCAAACTAGGGATAGACCGATTAATCGGCCGATTAATGACATTTTGAGATAATTGTCATCAGCTGATTATCTCAGATCACAAGGCAGATTCAAGTGCAGAGTATTTTTTCTCGAAACATTACATCTTTTTTTCTCAAAAATTACACATTTTTTTCTCAAAACATTACAACATTGTTATTGAAAGAAAACCCAACTTTTTTCTTTAAACATTTTTCTATCATTTTTCACATTTCTTGAAACATTACGATGACGCAGATCTACAAAATGACCAAAAACAAAGAGATGCTGCTCAGTGATCCTGTGCACTAACATTGTTTTTATTTATGTACGTATATATATTTCAGAAACAAAGAGATGCTGCTATCTACTGAATAAGTGTTCAATACATGTTCATTTAAGTTCTACAATTTTAAATTGTTGTAGGCTATTTTAGCAGATGCAAAAAAAAAAACACAACCCAAAAAACAAAATCGGCACTATAAATCAGCCATTGGCCGTCCTGTTCTCTAAATATTGGCATCGTCCTTTGAAAAACCCATATCGATCGACCACTAATTCAAACCATACACAACAGCTGCTGGTGTCTGGTTGAAAGTTTGGTAACTTTAATCAGTCAAATAGCTTGCTGGAGTCTGGGTCATCATGTGTTTTACATTTATAAAACAAGGTTATTCAGTGCACATTGTATGGTCGTGTCACACATATATTCTTTATCTGTTTGTTCCAGGGGAAACTATTATTATAAAACTGAGTTTACTATTCAAACCCATAATGTCCCCTTTTAATGTATGTTTATCATTGTCTGTTTTCTAGATGATGCTCCCTCTGTAGAGCTGATGCAGTTCAAAGAACAATTTAAATCTCACCTCAGAGAGCTCGCAAGAAACGTAAGCCAGATATTCCTCCTCACACAAGTTACAAAACTGTACTAATTTCATAGTTGCATCACTGAAAGACATGGTATGGGCTTCTCTGTGTTTAACATCCTATAGTAAAAGTGTGCTTTTAACATTGCATTCAAGGTGTCTGTCAAAATAAAGAGGCATACAGATGACGCTGTGTGGATTCGGATTGCATGGGGGGACACCTTCTCTCGGCCCGACCACCTGAAACCAACATATGTTGTTCACTATATTCAAACCCCGTATGTCTTTGTGACCAGCCTGACTTCAAAGCAGAAGCCCCTGGTATCCCAGGTGAGGACTGAGTTTGATATTCAATCATCCATGACATTGTTTGTACAGTTACTGGGTTGCTGTTTTTTTCTGTATTACAATTCCCCTCTAAGAGAGTGGTGTGTTTTGCAGGCCTTGGTTCTGTCCACCAGACATCAGACTATCAAGGATGCTAACCTCAGTGGACGGAAACTCACTGCCGTTAGGGACCTGCTGATGAAGCAGTATCAACAGGTGCGCCATTTCTAATTACACATGTCATACTAAGTTCTGCATGCTTTGTCTTATGCACATAATCAAGATTTTTGAGTCAAATTACCTTTATTATTGTATTGACGTTGTTGAAGAACAATGTAAATTGCCTTATTTATGCACCTCAACTATACTTAAAACATAACCTTTTTTATTTTCCCTATGCTTAATATTGATAATACAAAACATTTACAATCCTAATGAACTGTGAAAAGCATCACACGTTGTTGTCATTCCTATTTATAGTGATTGTGTCAACAGTCGGTCAAAATTTCACTGACCACGTAATGTTTTCAGCTCATTTAATTGTATAAAACTAAAGTCTAGCTTACTACCTTTCAAACCGAATATAATTTTAAGCATTTTACTTTAGCTTTGTCGGGGACAGGATGCTAACACCGGAGAATTAGCTGTGCACTACCCTTGGCCCGACTCAGTCACCCCTATCTCCTCAATGTAAACACTGGGCGCTGCTGTTCTCTTTTTTTTTTCTCGGGGGTATAACTTATTCCTGGGTCACCCAAATTATCATCACTGCTGTCAACACCATGCACATGTGGGACCACACTTCCATCCTTCACAATGAGATGAAATGCTTCAACAACTGCAAACTATGCAGTAAAATCTTTCAATTTTTAAATTTATTTTTTAACTTTAAATGGGGAAAAGATCACCGCCCTCACTGCTTTCTCTCATCAGTCACTTACATGTAGTAATTAGACATGTAAATGTTCATGTATACATATGAAATTTGGCATGTAGACTCTTAAATATGTATAGATTATTTACACAGGCACGTCAGTGGTGATCGTCAAATACAATCCCTGCGAAAAGACCGCAAAGTGCGTCACACCGGATACCTCCGGATGGGGCCAATGTGCAGCGAACGCTGTCCGACTGGTGACACAGAGTTGCTAGATGTTTGCCTTTAAAGTGAAGTTCTGTCAAAGGTGTTACACTCTATCTAACCTGACGTGCCAGATGGTTTGTTACACACAAGCATCTGAGAAGCCGTCATTGCAAACTGTTTGGAAAAGGGCAGGCACTTTCAAAAAATACTTGGCAGGTGATTGGACGTCTGATCTATCACCGTCCGTCGCTACACTTAAACCATGCTACCAGTAGATCCTGACAGGACGCTGATTGGTGGCTCCGACACAAACGCATTACTTGAAGCCTGATAAGATGGATTTTTGTGTGATCTTGTGATATCGCAAGAATCCGGCTGCAGTGCAGGGTAACACTGTATCTATTGTAAATGTCAATCATGTGGCAGAACTACTTTCAGGTTTAATTTTGACCTTTGCACTTCAATTTTTTTGTGAGTACATGCAATATTTTAATTATCTGAGGGGTTTAGAAGATAAGGTTTAAGTGGAGGTTTGCTGTAAACCTTAATACTTGTCTAACTAATTGGATATGGTCAGAATTGTCATGTCATTACAGTACCATCTCATACCAACATATTAACAACATATCTTTGACTACACAATGTCACGCGTGTCAAGGGAGCCACTAAACAAAGAGGAACTCTTAGCTAAGTGTTTATTATATGTTCTTATTATAACCCTTGATGAGGGTTTTCTAATGAAAAGGACAACTGTGGAAGATTTACAAAAAAGATTGAACTGCTGTATATTGTGAATCTTTTTTTTGTTTGTTTCTAGGTGTTTCCCACCAAGTATCCCAGCCCTCTGGCAGAAAATAATCAAACCGTCTCAAGTATGTTTATCAAATCATTTGATCTGACCAAAGCTACTTTAATATGTTTTTTTATATGCTGTTGCACATACTTCAACATGTATTTGGCCTTTATGTGTATTTCCGGTAGAATTTTTGCATTGCGATTTTATTTATTTGGCTTTCTTTCTATTCACAGACCCACGCATTGAAAGAGAACAAGCTGAGTGTGCAGCAAACAGATTTCAGATGGCCTGTGAGGCCTTCGGTGATGGGACGTTGCCTCAGCTACAGTCTGCGGTTTACAAGGTATCCTGAGGCATGCTTCTGTTTAAAATACTGAGTTTCAGTTTTAGTTGTTGGGTATCAAAGTCAAATAAACAAACAGCATAACTTGCTGTCTGCCTGTCTCACACTATATCAGTTAAAAAAAAAAAGGTCAGTATCATTCTGTGCTGTGATCATCTGAGTTATGTTTTGTGTTCTTTCTTCAGCTGGAGACAAAGTTCAGAGATCACACCAACAAGACCATGACAGAGAGGGAGATGCCCTTCAGATGTGTTGTCAAATTTGCAAGCACCAACCTCCTGGAGTCAATCAGACACTGTGCATCTTCAGGTAACAGCACAGCCATGTCTGTTTTAGGAAGGGAATATATTGTAACTCAGTAAAACAGTGAACAATTTTGAATGTTTCATAATCCTGGAAATTCCATAAATGACCACAAGAGGGCACACAGTAGAGGAAATATCCCCACTGTAATTCTCTTTCATTACCCATCACATGGTCAGTGCATTCAAAGTGTTTTTTTTTACCTCTCTGTAGCCTAAATTATTTGACATTTTTTAACCATGTCAACAATTTCATAAATAATTGTGATTTTGTTTTTCAGTGCAGCTACTAAAATGTATTTTTATATTTTACAGGAATTGCCTCCACCCCTGTCACACCTCTGCTCTCATCTATCCCCCTAAAAGGAAGGAATTATTTTGTCATCAGAGACAATGGCCCTGGTCCCTCCTCACAAACGTGCCAACCACAGAACTAATGGGTGTCAGGCCGTTGATTTAAAGCATTCACAGTGTGGCCTGCCATGTTTAGTCCATCTATGGTTTGCTTTTCCCGTTCTGTTATCGACCTCCTTGTCTAAGAGCCATGGCTCCCGGGATTTAGGAATCAATTTGTCTTTATGTGCTAGTTGCAGATATGTTGAGAGTTGGTAATAGATAATTGCCATTTCATTATCTTTTGTTGGTGTTTAAGTGGCAGAATGTTACTATCGTGAAATGTTTTGTCCACAGTACACTGAATATAAGGCAGGATTTTCAATCTTATTTTCTAACTTGTATTCTCTTCGTGTGATTTCATCCCACACACTAGTCATCATTCCATCTTTTTTCAATATTTTTCATTAGTTATTGCTTTAATAAAAATGTGTTGTGGAGTACTGGCTTGTGAAAGGTTTGCTAGAAGTGAACTTTAGTAAACTAGCTCCTCATAAGTTGGCATTTACAGTCCTTGTTTCAGGGTTCGTCTAAACTCTCCAGTCTATGCACAAACCATTTAAAGGATAGGTTCACATTTTTCCAATTCTGTTTTAAAACAATACTCACATGCCCATGTGTGCATTTAAGAGTTATCAGTTTCTCCATGCTGGCAGCGAAGCCTTAGTTTTTCCAAGCTTTGGTGAGGGGAGGCCCACAGTCTTGGACTTTGAAAACCCTTGAGTTAGGCTATGAAATTGTTAAACTGGATACTATTTATTTATTTTGGCATCAGCTACAACCCACAATAGCCTGTGTATGATTAGCACAATAAATGCCTAGACATTTTTATCTTTTTTTTTAGCTGCAACCAGTAGTATCGCACAGTCCACAAAAATGTCCCTGCCCATTGGCAGTGGCAGTTTTTGCCCTAGGAGGCTGAGATTTGGCATGGACGTCAAGTGTGTGTGCATGGACCTGTGGATGCATGTGCGTATGTGATTGCAGCTATTGTGAATTTGCGTTTGTTTAGCCAACACTTTATGTTGGTAAAAAAATGTTTTGTTTCTGAATACACTGTTCTAGTTTAAAACACAGACTAGATGGAATTGGTCAAATTAAAGTAATTTATTAACAAAGGAGTGGATAATTGATGTAAACATAAACGGGTGAGACGAACTACAAAGGAAAGGGGCTAGTGGGTGCTGTTTAAATCAAACAATAAATATAACCAAAAGAGGACTCTTAAAACCAAGCTACTAAATGTGTAAACAAAACAGAAATAGAAATAAAACCCTCACTAATTAATGTTATTTACAAAAACCAAAACAGAAAATAACACCCCTTCACCTAGTGTGGCTGAAGTGTGTGTGTGTGCATGTGTGTGAGATCAGTTATTGAAACTGAACCTGGCCCAGTCCCCAGGCAGTTTTACAAGTACTTCAGTAAATCACTAAGTTTGTCACAACAATTAACATAGCTTCACAAGCAAAACCAGATGAGTCAGCAGGCTGATTAAATGGAATCACAGCTGGCTGACAGGCTGACAGAGTATTTAACACTGATGAGCTTGATTGCTGCTCCCGGATAGGAGGACTGGGACTGGATCTCCAGTGAGGAGACATGGGGCGGGACAAAGGGGAATCACTCCAGCACATGGCTCCAGCACAGGCAGAGAGATATTATAATTCTAACCCTCCTAAAAGGTGCAGAAAGGCTTACCAACCATTATACATCCATGTTACCAATACTTGACCCGAAGGCAACCACAGTGGGTAAAATCTGTCTGAGTTCTATTAAGGAATAATAATTGTAATGTACATTCCTTGTTTCAAAAATATGTTACTAGTACTCCTGCTGTGTCCAATTGGTCTAGATTTGTTGATAACTTGAATTGGAGAAATATCTGGAATCTCCCATACCAATATATCTCCTTACCAACAAAGCAAGGGAAGTTTCTTTCAAAATCATACATCTATTATCATGTAAGTCATTATCTTCTCAAGTTTAAAAATACATGTATGTTGACTGTTCACTGTGTGAAATGTACCCAGAAACAATGCTGCACCTATTCTCGCAATGTCCTTACCCTAACACATTTTGGAAAGATGTATTGGTATATTGTTGATAACATTGACACTGATGTTTTGCTTTACTGGGAAAATGTAGTTTGGTATCTGCAATAGTAAAACAAAAAAAAGAGAAAATTAAAGAATTATATATCATCAATTTAATTATTATTTTAGCAAAGTATCATATCCACAAATCTAAATTTATAGTCATGCTAAACCCTTATTTATAGTATTTAAAAATGCCAAACTGTACATTAAAACAAAATACGACTAAAACAATAAGCTGCAAAGACCGTTTTTTTGTGCTCTTTATTTAATGTTTTCATTAATATTACTTAATAATCAATACTCTTGTTTGTATGTCATTCTTTTTGTCAATAAATATTTGAGGAAAAAAAAGATAGGAATCAATTATCAGGTCATGCACATTAAAGGGTGCTGGAGGCAGACGTAACACTGTGTATTAGGTACGGCACAGGCATATAATGATATCAGGAAATCATTAGGAAATCAACCACATTGGAAAACGCTTGATGTTAAACTTTATTTTGTAAAACGGAAGTATATATATTATACCGGATGTGACGTGAACTCAGCTGTCCCAGTGACGATACAGCCTTTCAGTCAAAGCTGAGGGATTATATGCCACACTGTTCACTATATTCAATGCTGCTGCTGTTGGGGCTCTGCCAAACACAAATGGACTGTCAACATAGAAACATGGCTGCCTCTGCGACGAGCAAGGCGAATAACAGAGATAACGCCACTACAGACAGTCCGAAATGTCACGAAGAGTCTCTGTCGCAGTCACGGGAAATAATAAAACCTACCATCACGGAGCTGACCAAAGAAGTGAGGACCAACATCCTCTGCACCGTTGAAGGATGTGGCAAGATTCTCCCCAACACACCTGCATTGAACATGCATCTTGTTAAGTCACACAGAATAAAGGTAAACGCTTACTGAACCTGGTTAATGTCCCTATGGTTTAGCCGTTCACGTAACTGCAATGCTAATTTGGCTAACTCATTATCGTGAAAACGCTGTTATAAAACTGAAAAACGCAAGTCATGCATAACAACTTCGTTTTAGCTAACGTAACACAGTAGTGATGCTTAGACATGGCATTATAGTTAACGTTGAATAAAAGTTTTCTTAGTTTGTATGTGAGTGAAGCTCCGTAACGTAGCTAATATTTAACGTTAGCTAGTAACACGTTTACCGCTAGCTACATTATTAGCTAGCGTCACTTAACTTAAATATTATCAATGAATGACTTGGATCGCACGTGATGATTGATGCTTAAAGTCACTGCATTTTCTATACAGGTCTAACTACACTTTAAGATGGACAGTAATTTTAGTAGTATGTGATCTGGCTGTGCTAGTGTGTGAATGCATCATTTTAAGGTGATTTTGAAATACGACCACACGAGCATATTGTTTGTCTGAGTCTAATATACTACAGTCTACCACCAATATGTGGGTTAAGAGATGCCAGACATTGCTCTGTCAAATTTAACATGTCAAATCTACCTTGTGTAAAGTCCACTTTTGGGGGTTGTGTGTCATTTGTTCATGTTTTACTTTATAAAAACAGAGTTTGCAGCAGTTCTGTGCAATCTATGTGCAGCATAAAAAAAGCATGTCTGCAAGAAAGTGAGAATTTGGCAACCTGAAATGTGTTTGCCCTATGCCTATAGTCCCAGAGGTCAAATCTGAAATGTTTGAAAATAAGCATCATGTTTTATAGAAACACTGAAGAAGGTGTCATGCTATAGTCATAAAATCAGAATCAGATTTATTGCCAAGAAGTTTTTACATACAAGGAATTTGTCTTGATGATACGGTGCATAACAAGAAACAACACAAAAACAAAGAGTATTCATAAACAAATAAAAACAATAACAAAAGCAAAGCAAAGAGCATATATGTACAAGTGAAAAAGAAAGCTCCAAAGACATGTGGCATGATTAACTCTTAAGTATAAATAATATTACAGTAGGAATATGTAAACAGTATGTTCTGTAAATGCATGATACCTTCACTACAATACTAAACAGTCAGCAAAGTGGAGGCAGTCAAATCATTTTGACCAAAGTCTACTTTTGATCCTGGTTCTAATGTCCTCACTGGACTGGGCTTTTCGTGGGAAGGAGTAATTCACTGTTTTCCCTCCATGAATGAAGTTCTTTGCTGGGAAAGGCTGCCTTTTGTCCTGCACTAGACTAAGCTCTTTGTTTAAAATAGGTGAATGTGAGAATTTGAATTAGGTCTTAGAAGTAGTTCATGTGCTAGAAGAGTGTTTAAAGGTCCAATCAGTGGTTCTACCATATACACGGTACAATCAGGTATATTTGAAAGTTTAAGTCTGTTTCTTAGTCAATTTAAATACAGGCCTTTTTTAAACTCCTTGCATACATACTACTGGTGTAAATTAGCCTGCAAGAGCTACAGGAAACTTTGATAGTCTATTAGTTGCTGTTCATGTTCATTAATCCTTGTATTAAAAGACATGTCGGTTACTTCTGAGAGTAATGGCAGATTCCAATCCAGTGTTTTGATTTTTCATTGCTCAGCCACACAAGTGGTGTAAACAGAGAAAAGGAAGGGAGCAGCATGTTATTATTAATTCACAGCTGTGTAAAACGTGTCAGCAGTGGTAGTGATAGTCGACACGATGACAAAGTTCTTAAATGCAGGGAAAGCTCAGTCTGTATGCTTGCTAGACTGCAAGAATGAGGCATGATGGGGGGCACAATATGTGCTTTTATTATGCCGACTTTTAACTCCACTGTTTTACTGCATCGTTGTACAGAAGTAATGCATTTGCTGATCACTCACTGTTTCTTTCTGGTCGTGAAGACTGATTAATTTCACTTGAACTCATTCACTCAGACTCCTTTCATAAGTTTAATGTGGCTGTTTTTTTGTTTTGCTTGGCCTTTTAGCTGTCTGCCTTTCTATCCATATCACTGAACTCAGCAGCAAGGAGAAGAATTAGACTATTACTCTGTCTTACCATTGAATTGCACAGTCTCCCAGATAAAGGAAATTGGCAATGGCCTCTTAAAGGGCTGTGGTCCAACCCTGCTTTGGCAAAGACCGTGCATCTTGACTTGCTCCCTCTTTTGGGACACAGCAAGCTACTGACTGATGACTAATAATGTCTTGTCTTGACATGACTCAGACTTAAGCCTACGACCAGATGATGTATCTGAAGCCGACTGCAAGAACACTCATTGTTAGCAAAATGTCTATTAATGCTAACTCCTTATGATAAGCCAGAGGGTGTTTGTTAGCTGTTCTGCTCCAGTGTTACAGCAGATGGAGGTGACCTTGACCACTGGGAGGCTGCAGTATTAATGACTGTCATGGAATGTGATGGTTTTGTCTGTTTTCATCAACGTACATTCAGTACTGGTGCTGTTTTCTCTATAGGTAGGCCTATTAACTTTAAGTATACAATGTGCTGACAGCTGCTGTAGCAAGTCTGCCTTGGGACTAAAAGAGAAGCAGTGGTACAGCAAACGCTTATATCCCATATGCTAAGCTCATTAATTACTTTTTCAGTTATGTAAAGCAGAGCCTAGAAAGGTTTCTTGATTATGATTACAGTTGTAATACACATATCTTATTTACCTAGCCTGAGAACTAGACAAATCTGCCGAGCTAATTTTTCATTTGCTTTGGAAAAAGTCTGGCCCGGCTCCTGTTCAGACAGATTTCCAGCCGATCAGGTCCTGGGCAGACCAAACCAATCATTTATCTCATATGGGGCAGGTTTAATACGACGACTGATAAAGGAGTGTCGTGCTAGAATGTAGCCTACACTGACTAAGGAAAGCAAGGGAATGTACAACCATCACTTTTATTTTCCGCAGTCATAATGATGACTTTAAAATATGAATGAAAATATAAGATATTTTGTAGTTTTAGGTGTACAGCGTAGTTGATACTGAGTGCCTTTTACAGCAGTTACTGTAATATTGTAGGTCAAGTAAAACCTCAGTTTATCAGCTGGAATCTTGATTGTCAGTCACAAGATAAACCTCTTACCTTTGCTCAATCTCTTGAAATGACTTTAAAAGCACTGCATGCCTTTCTGTTGGATGCTTGTATTTACAATATTCTTTAAGGGTACGATATAAACATCCAAAATGCAAATATTTATCTGCTTTGTCATCTCTCTGTCTTTCACTGGCATCGTCGCCCTCAGGATGGTATTGTCAATCCTACAGTCAGAAAGGACATGAAGGGCTCGCAGAAGCTTTACTGCTGTCCAATTGAGGGCTGTCCCAGGGGGGCTAACAGACCCTTCTCCCAGTTCTCCCTGGTTAAACAAGTAAGCCTTTCTTTCAGTGATCTGTAATCCTATTCATGCGATCAATGGAGTAAAATTATGAAGTCTCAGTTCTGTGGAATAGCTTCTAATGTGTTACTCGGCACCAAATATGTTACAAAAATCAATTTTACACATATGATGTAATACTGGTTTCTCTATACTTTTCTATTCCCATGTGTTGATCAATACTAAATACTGTTTGCATTATTTATTCACCTACTTTTACATAATAAAATCCTCATAGATTTTTAACCCCTCCTGCATAAATTGTACTTCAAAAACGTGTTTAAAGCACTTGTTGTCATGCAATATTTTTTTCTCTTTTCATTGAAGCACTTCATGAAAATGCATGCAGAAAAGAAACACAAGTGCTTCAAGTGCAACAATGGCTACAGCACAGAGTGGGACCTAAAGAGGCACATAGAAGACTGTGGGAAGACCTACCACTGTACATGTGGCTGCCCCTATGCTAGCAGGGCTGCTCTACTCTCGCATATCTACAGGACAGGTCACGAGATTCCTACAGAACACAGGCATGTACCTGCATATCCCAGAGTGGTTTATATTTAAACGTTGTTTTAGGTGTGGCTCAAGATTAATTTGGCTGGATTTCTCTGTATCTGCTTTGTTTCTTTACAGAATTCCACCAGTAAAAAAGCGAAAGATGGAGAAACTGTTAAGTGGTTCTGAAAAGGTTAAGACCAATGAGTCAACCTGTCAGATCACGCCCGCTACTAAAGAGCTGACGGAGACCGCTCTCCTTTCTGATATAACTGTTCACGTCCTGGACTCGGTGAATCAGAACCCCCGTAAGAGCCTCCAGAAGTTGCTCCTACCAAAGCCCAAGATGGCTTTGGTCAGTGTCCCTGTGATGCAGCTGGCCCACCTGCCTGTCCTCCTTCCATCTACAGAAAGCGGGGCTCTGAGGTCTGTAGTGCTGGCAGTGGACAGCCAAGGCTCCCTTCACCTCCTGCCACAATCCACGGGAGCTGTGGTACCCCAACTCGATGCTAAGAGTTTGTGTTTCAAGGATAGCATGCCTACTTCCCGCTCTAGCCTGGGGCCCATTAGCACGGGGGTGCAGGTCAGTCTGGACCCTGCAGGCACAGACGACTCAGCCAGCATGGCAGGACAACGGGGAAGAAGCACCTCCACTAACATTCAGACGGACAAATCGTACTTGTCAAGAATGCCTACAGGAGTTGGGGAGGGATTGGGGTTGTGCTCTGTGGGTGAGTCCTCAGTGTCATCCTGCTCCCAAACAGACATCAGTGTGAGTGCCCAAGTCCTCCTGCCAGTCAGTGTTGAAACCCAGACATTCTCCTCCCGGGCAAAAGCCACATCCTCTATTGGAGCTCAGACAGACAACCAGTGCATGAGTCAAATTCCTTGCGCCTCCTCCTCCGTGCCGCCATACAAAACCAGGCAGACGCAGACATATTTTGCCGTGCCACAATCGGAGGAGAAGGCTCAGGACCAGGCTATCATGTGCTCTGACCTATTCGGCAGCGACTCCCTCAGTGTCTCCACTCAGACTGCTCTGGAGATAGATGACACCCTCGCTGCCGCAGGAAGCAGTATATATGAGGACTCAAAGTCAGCTGGTGGTATGTGTTTTGGGGTGCAGACAGATGAGCTCAACTCAAACAACATGGCAGATAATCAGACTCAAACAATGACCTTGTTACATGACCTTGAAAATATTCTGTCTGACAGCATGTCAGGCCACCAGGTGCTCACAGAGAGCTCTGCAGGCTGTGGGTCAGGTCTGGGATCTGTTCAGGAGCAACACAATGGCATTGACTTTGACTTTGAAGAGTTTCTCAATGCTGTGCACATTCAGACCCAGACGGAGGAGAGTGAGCTGGGAGGACTGGGTGGTGACACGCCGCTGGAGTCTCTGGACATCCAGACCCAGACAGACTTCCTCCTGATGGATGAACTGGACCAAAGCGAGGGACCAAGTCGAGCCCAAGCCAGCGACCTGGAGCTGTTTGATACTCAAACTCAGACTGACCTCAATTTCCTGCTGAACGCCGGAAGCCACCTGCCCCTGAGCAGCATCCTACGGCATTCAAGCTTTTCTATGAGCACCGAGTCTTCAGACACCGAAACACAGACAGATCTCCCTTCATTTGCCACCAGTCTCTCCGCTCAGACTCCCGTGAGTCAGGGCGAGCCCGCGAGGCTGCTGAACAGCACCGAGACACAGACGGTGACCAGCCAGGCAGAAGGCCTGGGACACCTCTTCCTAACGAGCAACGAAACACAAACCGTCATGGATGACTTCCTGTCAGCGGACCTGGCGTGGAATATGGAGTCCCATTTCAGCTCCGTGGAAACTCAGACATGCGAGGATCTCTGTGCTCTCTTTCAGCACCCGGAGAAACCCAACAGCTGAAGCCCTCTTTGAGAAGCTGCCTAAGCTTTTGCAGTACAGGTTTCTCATGTCGGCCTGTTCCTACGTAAAAGAGGAATCGGTCTACGCTGTCCTCCAGCGGACCACAGTCCTCGCAGTAACAAGTCTGCGAAAATGTCTTTGAACATTCCACTGGAGACATCATGTCCAGAGCCTTTGCAGGTGTGTATCCTGACAGCTCTGCTGCACTTTATTAGCTCAACGGGCATGATTTATCAGCTCCTCTGATAGTTTACATATTTATTTGCACATAAAGTAACATGTTGTGTGTCTTGTCTGAAATGCTGGTTTACTTCTATATTTCAGTGTCTAACCACTTAGGCTGGTTTTAACTGTTTGGTCTTACTAGCAGTTTAAAAATGACTCAACATTTCATCAATGTTAGATCTGCACTTAAAAGGGATGACATCTTTATCTGTGCGTGGCTGTCAAGAAAACACGTATATGATTGTTACCCTGTATAACAGCCTTTCAGATATGCATATACTGCATGAAAACAATTTCATCTCAGCTGTACAGCAAACAACATTGTGCATTTAGTTTACGTATGTTTGGAAATGTGCATGAAGCCTTCACTTGGTCAGCAGCACAGAAACATAAAATAGCTTGTGCATCTAATGGCTGCCTCGCTGATGTTGCCTCGTCAGCGGCAGCAGGACTATAAACTCTGAATTACATCCTGTATGCTTTGCAGCCAGTGGACCAGCAAGAACCTATCAGCTTTATGTTTTCCAAAAATAAAACCCCATGAAGCCTTCAACAGCGAACAAGGCATTGCTCAAAGCCGTTAAAGATTATCTCCGAAACATACCGTTACTCATACAGATGTGGCACAAGTATAAGTGAATTGTTTATGTCTCGTCAGTTGTTGCGCACCTTTCATTGAAATGTGATTGTGAAGTTTGATGTTGTGTAAACACTTTTTTTGTGTCTGGGCCTCTATAGATAAGCAGTTCGGTCAGTAAGCAGACTAGGCTGTCATTGTCTTTGACTTATTCATTAGATGGGTGTAAGTGTATACAGTAGCAGTACTCTGTGCTTAAGTAATCCAGTAATGATACTGTACAGAAACACATAGTGAACTAGAGGATTAGCACAGAGCTATTGTGTGTATTCAACACCTGATTTTGACTGAAAGGAGTCCTGTTGAATATCTTCTGTTAAAATCATCAGACTTTCCACCCAATCGGACGCAGTATTTTAATTTATTCCTTTTTTTTTTCTTCTCCAAGCGACTGAACTTAATATTTTTATTTTATTATACAGTTGGACTGAGTTACCTCATTAAACACAGGCACCACATGCAGACTGTGGGAACTTAGAGCTATAGGCCTTGATTATTTGTTAATTTTGTTATGTTGGTGCCTTAACCCAAGTATTAGCTTTAGTTCTGTTACAATTTGCTGCTTTAAAATAATTAAGAATTATCATAATTACACTAGAATATGTTTTGGAAAATGAACAAACACCAGTCTTTGCTGTGCATGTTTAATCCAGTCATCATGTTTGCATGAAATATTGGAATGTCCCTAAACATTTGCCATATGGACAGATTTAAGTTCTGTCACATGAAAAATAATGCTATGCAGCATTTTATTGAAGATAATTTGTTTGGCGCCATCTCACTATTTTTATTGACGGATGGTTTATGCTGTTACCGTTTATAGATATTTGTAGAAACTGAAGAATGTACAGAACATGACACTGTGCCCAAGTATAACATGCTCTATTTTTTTGCACCGTATCCAAACACTTTAAGGATAATTTCCCTGTGTTAATAAGGATTTTAACTCTCATATTAAATTTCAAAATGTCTTGTATTGAGATTAGTACTTCTAGTTTGTGGTTCTTGAATTCAAATACAGCATTGCTGCTCCCTGCTGGTTTCGAGGCACAGGGAAATGTCTTGCTTAAAACAGAACTCTGTAGAAGCCTCGTCAGTCTCAAGTGTCAGTTACAGTGCTTTATTTTCTCTCTGTTGGGAGTGCATGCAGATATTTTCCCAGCACAAAAATATTTGTTTTAGCAGAATTTGAGTTTCTGTTGCCTATATGTGTAGAGTTAATGGTTGCCTTGATTAATTGTTGAAGCTACACTACAGATGTTCTTAATAAACGGCTGTAAAAGTGTATGTTGTGCTCCTTGTCACTTATTATAGAACAAAGGTGGAAGAAAGAAACATTGCACTCAACCAATACAAAAAAAAAGATAGCAGGAGTGCGTGTAACCACAATCGGTGTCCAAAAAGGGCTCACACATTGAAATAGTCAGTCGGCTTGCTCCTTTAATTCAGCTCTCAGTTTAGCATAGTGGAATCAAATGCACAGATGTTTTTGCGATGTCATCTTCAAAGTGCAATGCATTTTGTTCTCCTGTACTAAACTTAGAAACAGAGCTGAATTTAATTAGATTTGAGTGTGCAGAGCCTGAATCCTGGCGTGTGCTGGATATAGCAAGTCTTTTTACAAATCTGTTTTAAGTAACCATTTTATTTTACATACACATTCAGGTAAGACAGGTTTTTTTCCTGTAATTAGGTTAACACTGCAGCTCTTTTGATTATAGATCAATCCCACTGAATGGATCTTTTTGTATTTATTTTACAGGGCAGCTAAACAACAAGAGGTAGTACAATAAAGCAACGTAACAAGATCATTCAGTTGTAAATAATGTTGCAGTAATTGGCTGGCCTCTGGAGACCAACATGATATACAGTATGATTAGGTATCTCAGCATAATGCTGCAAGATGACCCTTGTACATTGCATAACACAATCACCTACTGACTGATATAAAATAGAAGTTGCATACAATTATATTTGACAGTGCAGATGCAATTTGGCAACATTTTATATATGCATCATGTATAGATACAGGCTACAGTACAACACTTAAGTTCTGGCTGAGGTTTAAATAGTAGAAAGCGCGAGGCAGGCGCACTGCCATGCTTCTTATGAGGTAGTCGCACTGTTGCTAGGTAACTAGAACAGCTGAAAAAGCACTTGTGGGAACTGGCCTGAACAAAATAAAGGCCCAAATGACATAAAGAGCTTAACATTTCAATGTCCGGTTCTCTTCTCGTCGTGGTTTGTATGTTCTGAAATCTCATGCCAGACTGAGTTACTTTTATAAACATGTCTCATACTTTGATTTCTTCTTCCAACTATTTTGAGGGAAACATTGCATGATGTGGTGAGGCACGTACGGTACAAAAATAAGACAAAACAGATTGTTTTTACTTGGTTGAACCTGAGAGTTTAAAATAGTTGCATACTACATACACACAGTCTTGCTGGGGTGCATATGGGCTTGTGCACCTGCTGCAGTGCCGGAGCGGAGGGCCTTTGAGTAGCTAGTGTGGTGCACTGTGTCAGGTTTGGAAGATATAGGCACTTGATACCTCTTGGGGATAGATACACTCACAGCAGAGAACAAGTGGGGGTTATGCTGACATGTCCGGTACTTGGAGGTCAGGGCTGCAGAGTAAGTGGGAAGTTGTGGGTTAGCGATAGGGTCCACTCTTGTTCTTCTTGTCCCGCTCTGCTGATCAAACATTAAACAGTTTTCCTCTATGGTTTCTGCTTCTGGAAAGTTCTTGCCACTGCAGAGCTGGCCACTGACATTCTGTGGTGATTTAATTGGTGGTAAAAATGTGAAGTTTTTAATGGGAACCACTGTATTATTGGGCTTGTGCCTGTGTTTCTGAGGCTTAGTGGGTCTGCTCTCTGAGTATTTTGAGAGGAGATGGTGAGACTGCAAAGGGGTCTCTCTGAGCGTCCCTTCCTCTATCTTTTCTTTGAGTAGAAGATGTGACGTGGTGTTCTGCATTGCATTGAGGACAGGCCACTCTGAGGCATCTTCTTTCTGCAGAGCTGCCACAGCAGTATTACTCCAGGATCCCGTGTGCTGGTTTAATGGCATGGATTTCTTACAGCTATGCAGGCTTATGTGCGACTCACAGCGGTGCTCTGCAATGCTGGCTGAGCGGTCTGCATCAGGGATTGTTGGGTCAACAGACGAGGGGGTCGGGTTGTCAGCCTCCTTATGCTTTGGTTTCCTGTATTTCTTCTGATTCAAAAGTATGCAGCTCAGCGGAGCAACTCTGGCCCAACCATGGACCTGTTTTCAAATTAAATATGTTAAATACGAAAACGACTGTTTTGATATGTTTAAACTGAAAATGCATTTAAAGAATTACTTATTGTGCCATGTTAGTGTAAATTATAGAGTAAATGTTACACCAATATATCAGAAACAACATACTATACATAGATAAGGGTTATACCAACAAGTGTATAATTAATCAGAAATTAAAGCAGACAGTTTATACATTCATATGCACTTTATGTAGTATACTTTCATGTATTATAAAGATATTTTAAGTATACTATGGTTACTGTTTGTGCTTAATTTAAAGTATATTTAACATGTACTTCAGTACTTCAAAATATCAGTGTACTAAAATTACTAATAATAATGAATACTAATTCTGCAAGTGTTATTTCAGTGTACATAAAAAGTGTACATTATTGTAAGTGTATTGTAAATTGTACCTAAGTGTACTTTAAGTCATTTGTAATACACTATTAGTATGCCTTATTAAAGTGTACTTGAGTTGAACTTAATTCAAAGTTTATTTAAGTAGGCTAAACTTACAAAAACTGCACTTTAATGTAATTTAAGCTATATTTCAGTGCACTTTTACAAATACTTGTAGTTGTAAAACTTGTAGAAAAAATATACTCATTTTCAATACTGAAAATAATTGTGCCACTGACTCCAAACTGTGATAGAAGACACTTGGCCTACTAATCAATCCGATAAAGGCAGGCAGTTTGTAAGAAGATATTCATGACTTACAGCTTCTTCCCAACCAGAGTAACAATGATACTCGTGTGGCTCCAGTTCTTTCATGAAGTCCTCCTCACTGATATCTAGAAGGGCATCAACATGTCTCCTCTCTGGTGTCTGCTTCCCAATTGCGTCCTCCTGTGTTGGAAGCTCCTTGTCTGATCCATCCACAGCTGTGTGATCCACTTCTTTTAATGTCTCCATTATGTAGTTAGCTCATGTACTTCATGGTGATATCTAGAGAAAAGGAAATAGAATATATACACACACACAACAAACTGTAAGAGGTATTAAGTTCTGTAAGCCAAGTTACACAAACACCCTAGTTTTGTTTTAAACGGAAACCTTGAAGTTGCACCAGACTCCACTCACCAAAAAAGAAGCAATCTGAGTCCCTGCAGCATTTTTAAATGGCTTTGTATCTCTACTCCCTTAGTAGAAAGCACCATTCACAAATAACTGCCGCTTCCTATCGTGGGGAGTTGTCTTTCTGCTCCACAGAGTTTCCCCAAACAGAAGTGGAGTAGAGGCAGTGAATGCCTTTAGAGACGAGCTGCAACGCCGTCGTCATAGCAACCCGTAGAGGCTGCACCGGGGGGATGTGACGTAGAGAAAAGGGGAGGAGTGCGTGCGCTTCTGCTGCTACAGCACAGTCGGCTCCAGATGAATTATTACATCTCTGTTATGCAATAAATCCTAATTTGCACGCTGTCCCCGGTGTAATCCGGCGGTGTACGCAGCATTATAATAGAATAGAGATTTAAGGCCTACTTATGATTAGAAACGCCTATGAATAAGCCAAACTGTCTTGGCACATCACAGAAAATGTTCAAAATGAAATTAAAATGTGTGTAGTCTATGTGATTATCATCGGGGTCATTATGATGATGTCACGATATGAAACAGGGGGAATTAACCGGTGTATCACTTGTGAAGGAGGGAACCATTTGGTTAGTTCAGCTCTGCACGTACGTAGACGTCAAAGTGCTGCACGCATGTTCACGTCAGCTGTGAGAGGACAGCATGTTCACATGGAAAAGGAAACGAGTGGTTGCTACATGCCGAGAGGGAACTACTCTCACTGTCTCCTTTTTTTTTTTTTTGCAATGAGCAGATAATGTGATATATCCTCCACACACCGAAATTTAAAGTGACTGATCTGCGGGAGCAAACGCGCACTTTGCTGGCGCACACCAACGGCTTGGTTTATTGGTCCAGGGCTGCAAAGTGTCAACCTCTGACGCAGCCGGAGCGCCTATCCGCGCGGGGGACACTTAACACCTGACGGCTCCATCTCTCGACGCGCCGGTCTTTCCCATCACGACCACCTCGGCTCTGCAGTGCAGGAACTGCTGCATTTTATGGAAGCGGAGTCTGTGCATCCTGTCGTGGTCATGTTGCCCCCAAAGAATTGCCTGCCGAGGAACTACAGCTGCATAGCCGGACTGTTCGGAAGTCTGGCAGCGGCTAACCCGCGGCTCGAAGATGGGGACGATTTTGACATGATTAACGGCAGTACTTGTGAACCCACCGAGTGCCCCGTGGTGGAAGAGAGACCACGGGGCAGAGAGATCTTCCTGAAGCCGCCACAGAGTCCAAATCTGCGTCGGAGGTGCAAGTCGCTGCCCACACCCAGCGAGAGAGCAAAGTTAGAGATCTCCCGCAGCAGAAGTCCAACCAGTCAGAAAAAGGTCCGATTCGCCGACTCCCTGGGTCTGGAGCTCATTTCAGTGAAGCACTTCGATGATACAGATGAGCCAGAGGTGCCGGAGCGCATTTTGGCCAAACTACCCAAAGGGCCCCTCCACCTTAACCATCTGGACACAAAGTTCCCCCGCGCTCCTGCGCATTCTGTGTTCATGGAGTTGCAGTTCACCAACCCAGGCACACTACCCGGCTTTGAGCACAAAGTGCGGGAGGTGAAAGTCCTGTTAGAGACCGTTGAGGCGGATGAATTCAGCCTCTCCGGGTTTGTGCGCGTGTTGAATATGGCTTTCGAAAAGAGCGTCTCTTTGCGATATTCTCTCAACAACTGGATAACATTTATGGACAGCCTGGCGTCCTATGTTCCCGACTCAAGCGACGGTGACACGGATAAGTTCAGTTTCAAGATAGTCATGCCTACATACCTCGACAACGGAGGCACCTTTCAGTTTGCAATTAAATACTGCGTCGGCGGGCAAGAGTTCTGGGACAATAACAATGGGAACAACTACAAAGTGCGGCGTCACAGATTCAAGATGTCCCCACCGCGGGAATGGGAGAATGGGTGGATTCACTTTATCTGAGCTTTGTGGCACACTGCGTGCGTAATTTGCGCGTAAATGATCCCCGGGTACCTTAAGTATGACTGTAGCTTGTTAAAGATGATTTTTTTTTGTTCTGCCATTGCCAGCTACACACATGCTGTGACACTGAAAACGATTTCCAACAATAATTCAAATATTTGCCCCGCTGTGGTAACAGATTGCGTGGTGAAGACTACAGTAAACCGTTGATAGGAGCCCGGTGAGGGATGCTGTTAGATAAATTGCCTTGATGTCAGGGCTCTTTGTATACAGCTTGTGCAGCTTGCCCTTTGGAAGGGCATGTTCACGTTATGTAATGTAGAAACACGTGCCACGAAAAACGTGCCGGGCACTGCCCGATTTCAGGCTTCATTGTTTCTTTCAGGGGATGCTGAAATGATTGGTGGCACGGATATGTTTAAATTATCAGTTTTTATAGCATGCGTGCAAAAATGTCGGCTTGATGGATAGAAAAAGGCATGGATGCCAAACAAACCTAGTAGCATACGTCTCTAGTATAGTCTCCTGCAGGCTGGGAGAAACACACACAATGTCTTACTGAGTTGACAGAGAAATTTGTGGCAGGTTATTTTATGTAAAAAAAAAAAAAATCAATGAATAATTCCCCACTCATACCATTGAAAAATGCCTTATTTTAAGCCATGGTGTGGGAAGTTGTGCATTGAATGTTGTACAGTATTTCTTCATTATAAGCTTATAGTAAATACATTAGATGCTTATCATCCTTAAACTTTACATTTTAAAATAAAGCCCTTTTGGTCACTGGGAATTAGTGTCCATATGCTTGTAGGCTTTCAATCCAGGGACACCATACAACATTCAACACATATTGTGTATGTTTTTGCAGTATTAATGCACAAATAAATAAATAAATAAATACATGTTTTGCCAAATTCAGAAATCAAGGGAGCCTAACCAAAGTTCAAAGACGATGAAAACGTTTTCTCTAGAAAAATAAATCTCCAAATTATATCTGCATCATGCATAGGCTATTCCATCAAAACATACAGTGATGTTTATAAAGAATGGGCTTCAATTCTCTCATACTGAGCGTGGTTGTTGTCCGGCCAAGGGAAATACATTTAGTAGCAATGTTTGCAAGGTTAAGTTTACCTCAGATCAGCGGGCGGTTTCTCTTCTCCTTCTTCTTCTTCTTCAGGTTGATAGCTATAAAACAGATGATATTTTCACAGTAATTATTTTCTAATGGATACATTCAAACATAAATTGTACATTAGCAGATTCCAAACACAATGCATATTCATTTCAAATGTTCTTGATTGCACTGTTGTTTGTAACTCTGTTTTTCATAGAGCAGTGCTGTCTATAGTAGCTATTGCACGGACAACTGTGTTTTAACCGACTGTAAAGGTAAATGATCCTCAGTCACCACTGTGCAGGAATAGTGCACACCACATGACCTAAATGTTTTGAACCACTGTCTGATATTTCCATCCGTACATGGCAAGCTGTTGTCTGATTCCTTCATTCCTATACAAGAAGCCTTGATTGATTTTGTTATACAACCAGTCTGCCCTCTCCAGACAACAGCTAATGTTACATCCATAAGTTTTTCATTAATTAATTTGGGCGGATCGTCTTCCAAACCTGCTCCCGAACATTCGTGCCCATGTACTTTGTGGCAAACAGGCTTGCATGTCGTATAGGCAAAATGAGTTGACTTAAAATGGAAATATTTACCATGCTTGTTTAGGTGTATGATATTCTAAATGTTTTTGGCCATGTAGAAAGTTGACACGCCAGTTCGGTAAGTAGAGGAACGACAGGCTTTTAATTCCAGTGCTTTGACTGTAATGTGAACACCACTTTATCCTTTGTTTACCTCATCATGGCATCAGAGAGAGAGGCTCTCCATTTAATGAGGCCATCAGGTAGGGGATGTGGATAAAGACTATTCCTGTAACCACTTAGTTTTTGGAGCAGTTCCACTGTGAATCCATCAGTAATGTTTGTCTCTAAACATGACATGGTTTTAAATGCTGTAGCTGCTGTTGTTAGAATAGTTTTGCTGGAGTTAGAGATGGCCAATAGTGAGTTGATATTTGCTTTCTCTACATTTATCACCTGTTTATTTTAAATACACTGTGGATATAAAAATGTTTGGCCACGGCAGAGCTTACTGTGTGCTATGTTGTAAAAAAAACCAGTGGGTATTTGCCATATTGTCTGCTTTGGTTTGTGTAAACTTTGTTCAAGTATTCATGCTGTGCAATACCAGATGATGTGGATACTGAGGGATGCATCAATACCACCAATGAATCACTGCCAATTTTGTTAATTAGATTTTAACATTTGGTTTCTAACAAGTCCTGTCAACAATGTATAGTTTGACACTGCTTGATATAAATGACTGAATATGATACTTTCTCCATTTTCCATCACATGTGACTCTTTGGTTTAAGTTTCCAAAAAAAGTGTGGAAACTATAAGATACCAGGGCCCTGTTTAAGCCTGGTACACTGTGGTTGTTATTGGTGCATCCCTACTTTAAAGAAATTGAAGGGCTTCTGGTCTGATTAGATTTTCACTTCAATGTATACATAACATTTGGCATCAGAACTCACTGATGTATAGATATGTATAAAAATGTGTTAGTGTTTCATATTGAATGTCTTCCTGTTACTGTTCTATGTCATGTGTATTTTTGAAGCATTTTAAAAGCAGAATTGAAGAATGGTAAAAGCAGGTTATCTGATGATGCTGTGAAGTTGGAAAATAACATATGAGCCCAAACTTACTGAATTTCTAAAGCACACTTATGATTAAAATTTAATTATCAAGCCTTACTTTGATACTTTTAAAAAAATAAGTCTGCTTGTTAAATTGGTAATAATCATGTGTCTCAAAATGATGTTTTATCAGTAAGATATTGCAGAATTTTCCCTGAAATATGTACCAAAATGTGAGCAGTGTATCTGAATGAAATGAATACATTGGAAACCCCATGTGCACAACTATAGGTGTACACTGCCTTACTAAAATATGGGTTTACTTAGAGACATGATGGAAGAATGCAAGTGCTTATTTGTTAAGAAATAATGTGATTGCTAATGCATAGAAACATGGACTCTGGACAATGAGAAAGGGACATACCTAGGCAAGATAGGTAATGTCAGATGCACTTTTGGAGCTCTTTTGGCATGAACGACTTATGATTGTAGCAGATACTGCGCAGACTCCGAGTCAAAGCAGGTCTAATGCACTTTGAGTGAGAACAAGGAAAGGGGCAAGTTTGCAAGTCACTATATATATGAAAGCTTCTCCTGTGAATAGCTACTAATCAAGATGTTTTCCATTCTTTGTCCTATTTTACTGCTCTTTTCTCTCACTGTGGAAAGCCTAAATCACTGCTGTCTCATTTATAACCATTGTATGGCACTGAATTTATTTCACTGAGTTTGTGTGGTTGTGTAAATCCTATGCAACCCCCTTTTTGTGTTGTAACATCTGCAGTCATCTGACTGTTAATCTGTATTGTGTGCCGTCTTTTATTTTCTCTTTTGCGGTGAACGATAACCATGTTTGCATGCACAGCTGTAACATACCTTTTATCTTTATGTTTTGTTTTTAATGTAACCTATATTTTGTTAAAACAATGGTTAATAAAGGCATTTGTGATGGAAACTAAATACTCTGCCAGTACTTCAAACTATCACAATGTTATTTCTATACCATATCCTTTATTTAATTTATACAATATGTTGCATAATAGTGTAATCAGTTGTTCCAAAATCCCATATCTTGGAATCTAGCAAAACTCCACAGTTTCTGTCCTTATACAGTAAGATATTACTGTGATGTGCAGTGTGTGCAGTGTGTGCAGAGCTGTGTGTTCCCAAGGTGTCTGATTATTACGTCAGCTGAGCATCTCATTGCAAAGGGCTGCTGCTGGTCCCCATTCATAAAGCAGCACACTGCAGTGGGCTGTAGCCATCGCCATTGTAGTCATGGCTGCGGACATGTCCTTGAATTGATTTCAGGCAGACACCACACCCCCCCTTCTGTTCTGTTTATGGAACGGGAGGGGTCGGAGCTGCAGGAAGAAGAGCAGGAGAGCTATAGAGAAAGGTGCAATAAACAACGTATACAAGATTGTATAAAAAGCTAATGATAGCATAGTATGTTTGGCCTTTTTCATTTTGGGTTACACCCCCTTGGAAACATAGTATTTGATAGTTTGAAATAGTTAGTGCAGCTGTTTAACTGTAGATCTGTAAACTTAATGCTGCTGCTTAGCTTTCTTCTCATCAGCTGATTGAGGATTGGCTGAAATATATTACGCTAATTTTCAGGTTCATACTTGTATTTTCGGTTACTAATAAAACATGTTTACATTATTTAATGTTCAAAAAACACATTCTTTTTCTCATACTGTCTGAATATACCTGTATTCTGAAATTCCTAAAATGCTCCATTTTAACGGCTGCCTCTTTAAGCCCGCCCTCCCAAAAAAGCCCAGTCTGCTCTGATTGGCTTATGAGAAAAATATGGCGCACCTTTGGTAGTTCTCAAGCCGTGGGTGGAGATACTCAGATAGGGGGCGGTATATTAATGAGTCTGTATGTGACATAGGAAGGGGAGCCAAATCTGAACAGCTTGTTGAATCACAGCCTACAAAAAAAAACCTCACTGGGTTGTCTTATTTCACAGTTTGTGGGTTGGTAGGCACCCAAATGTATGTGCACAAGCACTGAAAAAAATTTTCATAATATGTCCACTTTAAAGTTTAGAGTCATTTTTTTTCTTTCAACCATATATTAGATGTGAATATTATAACATCCCACACCTCGAATTCAGTCATGCAAACTTATGCGTACATTATATCCCTATACCTAAAATTCATAGCTTATTAGGGCTATCATTCTATGTGCTGTTTATGTTGTAAAGTATTTTGGTTAACACATACTAAAAAACAGTCATTCTGCAATATCTGTACTTCTCACAAGCACACCAGCTTTCTCTCTAAATAGCAGGTAATTATCACATAACAATAAGCCAAGTTGCATGCAATTACAAAAGACTGCAGTCACTATAGAGTCCATCGACAAAGCCTCTCATTTCATTCAGGGAATTAATGGCTGATAATGGCACTGTAATATAATTAATTCTTGACAGATGGAAAGTAATGTCTGATACTGGAGTTTTTTTTTATTTGGAAAACTATAAACCACTGTATGTGTGTGTGTAGCAGCTGTATGTTGTGTATGTTGTGTATTGGGGAGCCTGTGTGCCAGATTAGGAACATGAGCCTGCTTAATCTCCATGTAAACCTAAAGCAGTGATGACTGAGCTGTGTTGACCCACAGTCAGAGGACAGTGACTTCAACTTTACTTACTTCTAGTTGTGTTGAAGGCATCCTGACAGTTTGTACTGTAGCTGCTCTGCATGCCAGCGTAATACTTTCAGCAACCAGTCAGTGTGAATCCATATGGCCAGTCGATAAAAACCTGCTGTGAGATTCCAATTTCATTCTATGATTAGAGCTACTCAGCAGCTTGCTTGGAGTGGAAAATCACATAATTCCACACAATATATAAAAAGAGAGATTAAAATATCCAATGTCAGTAAGTGGTGAAGCAGGAAATTAATAGAAAAACAAATGGATCGGCACACCAAGTAGCTCCTGTTTGAAAGATTTGAATGCCGTGAGTAATGTTTCGAGCCCCGGGCTCTTCCTCAGACTTCCTCAGATTTCTGAAGCAGGAAATTAAGATGTGCACAGTTTGATTTGACTGCAGCATGGCACATTTGTCTTTTCTGGATTTTATTTGACTGTTTGTGAGATGCATTAAACATCATCATTTTACAGCAAAGTTGACTTTTGGTGCATTCCAATCACTCCGTGTACATCAGCAAAGTGCATGTGTTGTCTGTGTAACTACCAAGCGGTGCTAATGAGGAAACATTGTCATGCTTTGTAACAACAGATGCTTATATAACTGCTGTGTTCATGTGATGATGACGTTTTGATTGCTCTCTCCCTCGGGCGTCTGGCTTTATTACACTGCAACCACAGAGCCATTTTCATCCCACCTGAGTAAAACTTCTCCCGCCTCGTCCAAAGTGTGTCCTACGGCTCCAATAATGTGGTCAAGTCCACGCACACAAATAGGTTTCATGATTTCTAATTTAAAAAATTCATGTGAGGCATTCAGAGAAATGCCGTGAGTCAGCAGCATCCAGGGCTGCAGCGTCAGATATACAGCCATAACCTCATATCAGAGAGCACTGCACCTGAATAATTAATTGACTAAATGGTCTTTTACAACTTTGGAAAATTAATTCTGTTGTTTTGAAGTTTCTACTCGCACAGCTAACCAAGATGGCTTCCTTTTTCATTTGAGCGCAGCTGTTTCTTGTGCGTTCTTCCTCTTTATTCTCCTAAGGGTAACTCACCCATCATGTTGCTTTCCTCAAAACCTCTCGTTAAAACGGAGTTTTCTCCCGTTTCTCAAAACACATTCTTTCCCATATAAACGTATTCAGTCACTGACAAAGAGGTGAAAATCAGATGTGGCAGGAGTCAGACTGAATCTGTGTCAAACAGTCTGCTTGCCTACCTTTCTCATCCTCTTTCCCTCTTTACAGCACATTTCTTATCTCCTTTTCCCACCGACTCTTCCTTGCTTATTTATACTCATATGTTTTATACTCATACTCAAGTTTTACGTTTTTTTATATAATTTATCTTATACATAATTTTCTTGCTGTGACCCAACAGTGATGCTTTATCTTATCTTTTGCTGGAATTGCCTGAAATTTTAATGAAAGCACATCTGAGTCCAAACATTTCACACGTGCATGTTGTGATCACGTGCCGTTTTTTTATAATGGTCCACAACAACATGCAACTATACATCATGAAATATTGATGGAGGTGGCAACCCGAGATGTAGCAGACTAAAGAAGATGCAGCCCCATTCATGTAAAACCCTACAGGCAGCCCCACTACATCACTGTTTTGTTAAGTAAACTATTATAAGCTCACATACAAATAACCAAGATAAAAGCCATATACAGTGGGTTCTGTGGGTCTGTATCTGTGGGAAGGTTTCCTGAGGTTCCCTAGAGCTCTCAGTGGAAGTTTCCACTATCTTGAAATGACTTGTTTATAAAAAACAAAAAAAGAAAGATGGCTTGTTTCCCCACACACCATATTTAGACATGCAGGAACTGGAGGCTTCATATGAAATGCTTTCCCAACAAAACAATGGCCATGTGCCAAAGTTGCATAGTTACATAAGCTTGTATGTGATTTATAACACAACAACCTCCAGAGAAACAAATAACTGATCCATGTGTTAATGCTATATTGTGCTAACTGTATTGAAATTGTCAGTACTGCAATACTAAAGCGGCTATAATCTCTATTTGTATGATAACAAAATCAAATTGAATGCGAAGGCAATGTGGCTTGATTGTTTGTAGTAATGAATATAGAGATAATACAGAGAATTATTACTAAAGAGCCATTATATTTCCCTTAGGAGACCAAAAATTAAGTTAAAAGAGAGAGAATATTATTATTATTATTCATCAAGTGACCAGTAACACAATAAATGAATGATAATGTTGCCCCATAACATCTGGATGTGTAAATAAGTAATGTCAATGTTGTGTTTACAACTTGTTTCTGCTGTCCCATGGAGGACAAAAAAAATCAGTTATTTCAGGTTTGTGTAACCTAAATAGACATTTACTTTCTGAAGTATTAACTATCACAGTTTACTGTATTTTAATATTATTTCACGAAATACTTGCACAGGTGTGGTACAGATGTTTAAATTGCAAGAGCAGTCTCAATGAGTAGGCTATTCTGCAATTTTATATGTAGCAAATAGAATCAGAATCAGAATCAGAATCAGTATCAGAATCAGTATCAGAATCAGAATCAGTATCAGTATCAGTATCAGAATCAGAATCAGTATCAGTATCAGTATCAGTATCAGAATCAGAATCAGAATCAGTATCAGTATCAGAATCAGAATCAGAATCATTGTCAGCCAGAACCACAAGATATAAGTAGAAAAATAAAGTTCTGTGAGCCTGGATAACTGCATCCATGATGTAAACACAGTAAAATGCATAACAATGTTGTGATATGTAAATTAATTTTCAAGAGCATTGTGTTTTTCTGTCCTGCTCAGATTCTGTGTTGTTGCCAAGTAGTTTTCACATACAAGGAATTTGTCTTGATGAAATGGTGCATAACAAACAAAAACAAAAAGGTATATA
>JAOVVB010240832.1:0-22078 GCA_028570985.1 Heterobranchus longifilis | reverse complement strand
CGCCGCCCCCCCCCAAAAAAAACACATTCCTGAACAAGTTACATTTCCTCATATGATGTTGTTGTCGTCGGTATATATGACTCGGGTGATCTAGGTTGTGTGAATGGATTACATGCAGAACAAAACACATATATACAAAATATGCTGCTTTGACTAACTTACATTTTAGACAGTTGAAACCTGCAATGACAGTCTGCTAACGAGTATCAGGTATGACTTCTGTGGATCCAGAATTTGAAAAAAAAAAAAAGGTGAATTCAGAATGTAGGAGTTAGATGCATGTAAGACAACCATGGGCCTCCCATAGTAAATGTTAGCTCTTCAATGCCTTTATTTTATTTTATTTTTTACTTATCTCACCTTTTATGCTTGCAAAGCAAAAACTGTTACAGGGGGAGATTTTTGACAGCCATTCCTCTATGAAAGGAAAAAAAAAAAACTAAATCGTTAAAATTTGTAGAAGCAAGAAACTGTTTGTAAAAAGAGAATGAAATAATACGATTGACTATACAAATACTATATAATATAACATTTTAAATCAAGCTATCAATTCTTGACTGTTCACTCAATGACCAAATATACTCGCAAATCAAACCCATTAGCTTAAACTGTTCACTCATATGGTTTAATCTGTTCTTACTTTGCCTTTGTCCAATATCAGTGTTGTGCTTGCATAATAAAACCCACTATAGACAATCTGACAAAGCTAGTTGGTGCATTTATCAAGATTGAAATGCTAATGAAATGCTGAAGGATGATACCACTGTTTGGGAAATTTATAGACATGTACCTTAGTTATTTTCACAATCCACAAAGCTCGCTACATGGGAATGCCATGCCTATCAATTTTGCCTTAACGTTTTTTTCAAAAAGCGTGGTGAGTTTTAGCAGTGTTCCTCTCTGGTGTACAAAGATTCACATAAGGGCAGGAAATCACTTACTGGTAGTCAAATCCAAACAAACAGTCGGCATGAGGTTGTATCTAGCTATTGCAATTGCAGAAGCCCTCAGGCTCATTCCCCTATTAATTCAATGTGCCCCTCCCTGCCTCCTTTTCCTTTATGCAATCTCAGATCTGATAAGTTAGGAGCTGGAGGTGCTCCCTGTCTCTGTGATAACAGATCTTATCAGATCTGTGAGGAAAAAGGCAACAGGTTCAAAAACATGTAAACGGATCGACTCCCACAAAGCCTTGCCCAATGCAAAGTAAAGTAGGTCAATAATGGAATAGAGGTATTAAGATGATTATGGAGATTATTAGTAAAGTAGGAGTGTGAACAGGGCACGCTGGCTGTGACCTTTCCAATCAGGCTGCCCTGCTGCGAATAGCTGATATTGACAAAGTGGCAGGACACAAACATCTGTTTCTATAATCTAGTTTGAGTATTTCTATCATGTTTGTGGTCTTTCATTGTACCATGTCCATTCTTGGTTTTGTGCCTTGTTTGATTAGTGTGACTCTGTGTGTACATGTCAAAAGCCTGTCTATGTTTCTGTGTGGTAGCAGAAAGTGGAGAGATCATTACACGGCAGATTAGCATAATCTCACCACAATAACCCAACAGATATGATCCCCAATTTTGCTCTTTAACAAAATGAACTCATGACAGTTTAGTTGGCTTGACCTGTGCCCAGTTATGATTTGGAAGACAGTTCTCTGGAAAAGCAGTGCTTCAGTTTGTGAAAACACTGTTGGCATAACAGACTGCAGTGGTGATGACATTTCTGTCCATGTGTTACATTTTTATGGAGGGCGGGAGCTGTCAACATATAAAATAAATGACAAGATAACTAAAGTAATCCCATTAAATGTACCAAAAAATATATTTAAAATAAATGTAGGCATTAATTAATTGATCAAATGTGTCATAGATTGATATGTATATTTTTAATTGCATATAGTCGATCGATGCACTCTGATTCAACCAATAGGTGAAAAGTTAATACACACTTCGAATAACAGGCCCTTCATTTGCATAATGGAGAAGAAATGCATAAAGAAATGTAAAAAGAAATCTATAAATATATCTATGAAGAAAATGATACAGCAATAAATATGTTTGGAGAAATAGAGGGGTAACTGCAATGGAAAAAAAATAAATGCATAAATAAATAGATTAAAAAAAATGTATGGAAAAATTAATAAACAAAAAATAAAAGGAAAACTAAATAGGAAAGTGAATAAATAGGGGAATTAATACAAAGGTAAATAAATAAGCAAATGAAAACAAATATGGCTTTGTCAGTTATTGCCTACATTTATTTTTAAAGTTATTTTTATTACATTTAATGAAATATTCATTTATTTATCAAGTCATTTATTTATTTTTGATTTTGGCAGCTTTGGTCCTCCATACATTTTTAACCTTTGTAACCTAGGAAACAGTTCAACTGGTAACTGCTTGTTTCATGTGTATTTGGGACTATATGTTGGGAATTTTTCTTATAGGAGGAGGAGTATATTGTGCAAAATTTAATCTGTGTTTGAAAAATAAAGTATACCACATTGGTGTTCATATAGTTCAGAGCAACAGTACATTTCAGCATCAATAGCTGGAATCCTTTGGTGTGGTGAAGTATTGTTTGTTATGTTGAACTGCAAGATAAGTTTATTCATTCAAAAATGCATTTTTCTCTATTAGTGCCGTATACCTGTGCCATATACTCTATGGCAGTTTATAGCTGAGTCTGTATTAGAAAACGTATACCACATTGGTGTTCATATACTCCACAGCAACAGTAATTATAGCAGGAATATCTGAAATTAGTGGTGTGGTAAAGTCCTGTTATTTAAAAGCTTATAGCCAATTATTTATATGAAAAAATGCATTTTTGAACAATATTAGAGCATATTATCTATTGCAGTCTTGACCTTGACTTTCACTTCGATCATCTTTAGGTTTCGCTTCTCTGCATGAAGACGTGCAGTCCCCATTATTCTGACAGAGACACAGGCTAGTCTAGCCACAACAAAACTAACAAACAAGGTATCCTTTGTCAAAAGTTGCTTTTTATACATAGTCTATGATGCAACAGGTCTAAGCTGTGAACAAAGAAAAAAATAACATGGTCTCCCATTTTCCTGTCTATGCGAGAGCCGCAAACAGTTTGCATGTCTGATGTATGGAAACCAGACCAAACCAAGCAATTTCATGCATTAGTCGAGAGAATGACTGCCCTTAAATTCTGTTCCTATGTGGGTTGTTGTGTGGTCTGAGAGTGAGCAGAGCTGCATCCTGAACAGTGCTTACGGGCTCTAGTGATCCAACCCATCCCACGTCAGTGGGTGAATCAAATGGCTCTAGGCAGGAAATAAGACTGGGTGCCAAAAAGCAAATGTAATTATTGCCCGGTTGGTATTCTGGGTGAAAACTCTACTGTTTTCTGTATTTTTGTATAAATGTAAAGAAACATATATGAGATATGAATAAAGTACACGTATCTAACTGTTATTTATTGGTGTGTTTGTTGTTCAGGAATTTTAATCAAGCTTCTCTGTCTTTTGTGGGCCTTTCAGTAGGAAATCAAACTCGGGCCATTTGCTTTGGGCAAAATAGCTTAGCTGCAGAAGACATCTATGGTGACTGCAATTACCCGCTCGCCTCCAGGAAATAAATCTACAAGTTTCAAACTGCATGTTTGTAGCCATTTGAAGGCAAAACCAGTTTAACCAGTGGTGGCCTCATTTTAAAAGGAAAGGCATTTAAAAATAAATCACATTAGCAGTCATGTTTAGTGTGTTTGCCACGTTAGTACTAAAAGTAATGCATTTGTTAGTTTCTAAATTACACTATTAAGGAGATGTTAAGTGATTTTAGTAAAGGAGTGGTTGCTCAGACTAAGGCTTTTTTTTTCTAAAATCATGTAACAGTTCAGAGCTTCAGAGAAAAAGTTGTGTCCAAGAAGAGCTTGTGCTCTTCATCAGCTGCCTAGAATAATGTGTTGATAAGATAATAGTCTGGGTTTCTATGTAAGCAGTGTCGGTATAAAGCCATATACTTCTGCCAGGAGGAGACCCTGACCAGAGGAAGTCCCTCCTCCCCTTTGTGTGGTTCTCAAAGTCCCTTCGCTGCAGCCGGGGCGTAGCGCTGCTCAAGATGATTGTGATTGGTTTAAAGAAATACAAACAGGCCAGGGAGTTGATTCCACTATACCGGAGTGAAAGCTATTCAATCCAGACCTCCCCCCCAGCGCAGACACAGTGCTGTGGAGATAGGTCTGGCTACGCAAGACTAATAAGATAATGAAGGAAACAAATGTCCTCTCCTACAAGCCCAGTAAATCACATCGCTTGCCATAGCTGCACCTAACAAGTAAACAAGACTCGGTTTAAACCTAATATATGGCTGGATCGTGTGCTTAGTTGTGGCAAAATCGTTACAGGATGTCTATAATGTAAATGGATATTAAATGTTCATCTGTAGTGGTCCCAGTAGGCTAATATTTGTTTGTTATGTATTGAAGTAGCATATCAATAGCTACGTTTGAGACAAATAATGCTTAAATTAATTCAACAATATAATCATACTATTTTCAACATTTTTTTGTTCTTGATTACTCATCTAAAGTGCTATTGTGTAATTAATCTTACTTTGTTAAACAGAGGTAGGTTACATGCCATGACAATTATGAACCACAGCTTCTCTGCTCCACTCACCACCACCTGTCTGCTCTGATTGACTCTCTGTCTTCAGCTGTGCACCAATTAGCTCCTCTGTAAAACAAAAGTGAAACTTAAGTTCCACTGGCATTGTTTACTTGAGCTACTTTCAGATGGTTCTTGAGCCCTGGTAAGCCTGTGCATTAAAACGGCGCTGGCAGCATTAACAACAACCGCATATTGAGGACATTTTGAGGAAAATCAGCTGATTGATAGTGGAGGCAAAGGCATACAAGCTGACTGTTGCGCCGATTCATTTTGAAAGAGCAACAGCCAATGGAGAATCTCCAACTTGACCCACGTCATCACAGATTTCGACCAAAGGTAACTTCATCACTCACTCAGCGACAGACTTTCATGATTATAGGGCTGGCCCATGGATGTATAAAGAGAACTAGATATACTGTTTGAAGCGGAGCTCCGTTCATTCCTATATAAGCTGCTCAGTGGCACAAAAAGCTCAACTGCCACCTCTAAAAAGTCTGGGATAAACAGTACTGCTTCCGCACTGTTGGGCCCATAGAGCAGGTGCAGGTGAGACTTCCACCAACCTAGCTGTCTATCTCTGGCTAACTAGAATGGGGATAAAATCATTTAGCCGTGTGGCTCTTCTAGACTTTCGAAGTGTTATTGGACTGAACGGATCAAATTCTGATAGTAAAACGAGTCATTTTGCAGGGGTTGTGATGCTCAAAGAAATGTATCCACAGAATTACAGATGTCTCTATCACCATGTAAGTCTATGGGAAAAAGTATTTTCGAGCCCAGTGGCATCATGTGATGGACCCGATAGTTGTAATATGACTGTTTGGCCATTATGTCAAATTGGCTTCAAAGCCCAGCGCACTTCGCCAAAAAGCCAAAAAGTCAGATTGTTTTGTTTTTCACTAAACAATGAAATAATTATTACAAATCTGGAGCTCTAAAGATGCATATTTCTCAGTACACATTTCCAACCAGATGTAACCTCACAACGCAGTTGAGGAAAAACATGATAAACCTTTTTGAAATCCCTGTGAACTATCCACAAAATCTATTTCTGAGTAAAGTAATGTTAGTTGTCATCTGACTTTGTGACTGGTGCTGCTGAAAGTGAAATGCTGCTAACCCTGTTCTGAGAAAAGCTTGGAGACATCAACAACCCTGCTCACTTTGATGGTAGGAGCCAGAACTCTCATAAAGAGCCTATGGGCGTAGTGACAGACCATTTATCATCATGTCCAGTCTTGACGAAAACCAAGACTCCTCAACTCCTTTCAAAAGTGTTCCAAACGAACAGGTCTCACTTTCCTCTTAATTGTCAACAGCTCTGTATTATAATACAGTTTATACTCAATACTCAATACCCAATTATCAACCATTTAATTTGGAAACCCATAGTAGTATTGCGAAAAAAAAAAAAAAAAAATGTTTCCAGCACAGCACTCAAGTGGTGGTGTCATGTCGGGGTGGTGAACTTGAAGAATGTTAATGCTCATAAGTGCTTTTTTTCTTAAGTGCAGGATGGTGGAAACATTTTAATGGGTTGGTATTTCAAGGACTGTTCTAGACTGGTTCCTTGGTTATTAGACTGACAGAAAAATGTTAATGTATCTTGTACATCCTTGATTAAGTGTGGTGTACCCCAAGGCTCACTTCTTGAGCCTATGGATTTTATGGAATTAATCCTTCATGTTGTACATCACAAATCCTGTTCATGTGTTGGTTTTCCACCCTGAATTTGAAAGATACAAAGAATTGTGTCTGTTCTAGCTTGCACCAATGCATTCCTCTGCATACCTGTTAATACAGCACAATCGAATGGTTTTCAATATGGTTGTTATAGGGGCATGTACATGGGAAAACAGAGGATGGAATTATTACTTAAATGGTCCAAAAACAGTTGTTGTTGTTGTTTTTTGTTTGAAACGGTTCCTTTAACTGAATATTCACAAAATAATGTATCTAATGCACACCTGTAAGAGAATCAAAGGTAATAAAAAGGTGGTGGACTCTGCATGCTGTAAGTTGTATTAGAGATGTTTTGGTCATAAATGTTTGTCAGGTATTTAATGCCACTCCGTAGACTTTTCATGTCATAGAATTTTTCAAACTATTTTGACATACAGTGCTGCAAGTTTTTGTTTGGAAAAAATGTTTGCTACTTGATACTACCACTGGAAGCGCTAATGTCAGAATTTTCAAATTTGACACATAGTGGCTTTAATATAACCTGCCGCCATCAGAAGGTTGTTTCACAGTACCATCTGAGAAGCCGTCATTAGAAACTGTTTGGAAAAGGGCAGGCGCTTTCAAACTCGTGCCGACGCCAGTCAGGAGAAGTGCAGAAAAGCCTTCAGTGCCATTCTTTGCTCTTCTTTCAGTGAAGAAATATTCTTCAGTTCACAGCACAATCTGACACAAATATTGATTGATCGTTCCTAGGCCATGAAAATAACATATTGGAATTCTTATTTTAGGTGGTTCATACATCCTCCGCGTCAATTAGAAATATTTTCCATTTTCTAAAGTCTAGCTGGCCATCAGCAAGCCATCTTATTTTTCTCATATTATATGTAAATTAGGTCAGAGGAAACCTCGAGGGTCATGTGGTTGCAGATGACAGGACAGAAAATATAGGTTTAGGAATAGAGCAAATGCTGGGCGACTAACAATTACAACAGTGGAACATGGAAACTATGTTTTAAAATAAGAAAAATTACTGAAATCACACCACAGGAGTAGCTACTGCAGGAGTAGTGTTCTCTTGTGCAGCACTATGTGGCATAGTGGTCACATTCAAAACCGCAGGTTATAGGATACCCCGGCACTGGGAAAGATTTCTTTTTTTTTTTTACTTTAATGCAACTGTAACACTAAGAAACAAAATCACACATTAAATAATAATAATATTCGGTCCAGTATATATTTAAAAGGCACCAAGAGTGATATAAAGATATTATTTCTGTGGGCACTTGGCCAGGTAGAGCCACAGAAAGACAATGATATGCATGTGTTGGAAATGAGAGAGACTTTGTTTTTTAATGTTTACATCTGTGTCGAGGTGCGCCGTCACCGATAATGTTTACATCTGTGTCGAGGTGCGCCGTCACCGATAATGTTTACATCTGTGTCGAGGTGCACCGTCACTGATAATTTTTACATCTGTGACGAGGTGCACCGTCACCGATAATGTTTACATCTGTGTCGAGGTGCGCTGTCACCGATAATATTTACATCTGTTATGGTGCTCCGACACAGTAGTCTAGTCTATCTGTAGCCTTGTTTGTGACTCTTCTTCTACAGTCTGTTTTTCTATAAATAATTTGCTGCATGCTTTCACTTCTTTCATTTTCTACATTACTTATGTTACATTTAAAGGCCCGCTTTGACCATCTTGCATAGGGGCCCCGCGCTGCCTCGTTATGCTGCTGCATTTTAAATAAGCATTTAAGAAAAATGCACCATCCGTGTCATTTATTTGCATTTGGCAGATGTTTAAAGCAGATTCGGTAAATCCTGTCAGTTTCTTGATGTAGGAGAGCCCCAGTGTTTCCTATTTATCATCGTTTTCTGTGGGTTTAAGTTGCTGGAGTTAACTTTTAGATGTTTGATTTGAATTTGTGAATATGTTAAGAGTTCTTACCGGATCTAGCCTCTTTTCCTCTTAAATTGCACCAGATTGATGCATTTAAATGTTAAATGCATGCCCCCAGACTACGTTAAAGGATTTGAATCCCCTCACCGTAGTTTCACAAAATAGGCCCCCAAAAAGCTAGACACGGCCCTGCCTCTGACCTCTAGAGACATCTGAACTCTAAACTATAGGGACTTAAAGTCTTGCTTGAACACTCAGCACTTCCTGCTGTCAGACAGTTCTTGAGATGAGAAAAAGCAGAATTCAGATTTTGTATAATTGATCTTATCTGAGTGTTACCTGCAGTGGGTCCCTCACTGGTTTCCACTGATTTGAAGGAACGAACGTCTCCCAAACTGATTCCACAGCTATCGCGTCGTCCCTCTCTCTAATCTCTCCCAGAAGCTCGTGTTTATTTCACCACAGCCAGAGTATAGCTTATAGGGAATTACAGGATACACAAGGATCAGTTAGTGTGGGGATTTTACTTATTGGGATGATTGCGAGTGTGTACGTGTATGTGTGCAAGTGTGTGCGTTTGCATGCTTGTAAAGCGAGTAAGTACCAGATAGCCACATGAGTTTGCTTGCAAATAATGACATTACAGCAAATCCTGTCGTGATCTTCACATCTTTAAATATTATATATAAATACTACCCACCATGTATTTAAAAATATAAGTTCCAGGACCAACATTCATAGATTATTATAATATTTTAAGGCTTTTTGATTCAGGTTGGGGTTGTAAGGGAAGCAATAGAACAAACAAAACATGGGGAAAAGATATCAGAAAATGGTAACTTCATGTAAATACAATACGTTTTAAACATTAAAAGTGCTGTCAATAAAGATACAAAAACAGAATGGAACTTCTGTGGCTAAAAAAGCCTCTAGATTTACAACAACACAAGGGTGCACATTATCCTGCATCAGAAACCACAGAACTCACTCATGTGCACATTATTAATAATGGATGTCCATGTTAATGTGTCAGCGTGTTGAAGTGTATATCAATATATCACTGTCAAAAGATGATTGGTATCCTCAAAGCCAGTATTTCTCCATTTTAAACTGCACTTCCCGTAAGTGTACACTTCCCTTGTTAATTCCTCTGGCGAACAGTATTTTGTTGATTCACTATGCAACAAGTTTTACAACGGCCAGATGTGTGTCAGCATTGATGTTTTGTACACCCATGACGTACAGTATTGACAACTGACAGTACAGTAGAACTGCTCTCTTCCTCTTGGCTTGTGCACTATCCAATTAAGATCCTACTTCCTCCTCCAGTTGCAGTCCTGAGATGAATCACTGTTTTTTGGGCCTTCCCTTACACAGGTACTTCACACATTTTTCATCTTAACAGAGAATTTCTAAGGATCTCCCTGCAGAGTTTGCATACAATATGGCAGGGCTGGTTGTGACAAGTTACGTGTAACTGCCAGAAAATTAATGAGATTCATTACCTGGCAGTTGGCAAGCAGTGGGAAATACAGTACAGGTGGAACAGTAAAGGCTAAATAATGTTCAGAACTCATTCTGATTCATAAGCAATGAATAATCCACGGACAGTGGAGAGTTTCATACCTCTGGCCCTGAAAACACTCTTTACAAGAAGTTTTCTGTAAAATAAGTTGTTTTATTACAGCAAGAACTCCATGTAGCATGAGTACTTTCTGTTTTGCTAACTAGACATGCACTCAAAGTATGGACACTGAATATTAAAAGGTAAAATGGAATTTATTTAGCCAGGAAGGTCCAAGATAGATACAAGATATCTTCTTGCAGGGAGTCCTAGTCACGAAGCCTAACCCCTAACCCTGGAATATGCACACCACTAATTGTATTGTTGGCTGGACCGCAGCAAAGCTGGGGACCAGCCCTATAAATGGGAAATGCTATCACTGACTGACTGACTGAGTGATGACCTTACGCCATTGATTGAAATATCTGACCTCCAAACGTTCCAGGTGTACAACGCCAAACGTAAACAAAACATGGCAGACCGTGAGAAACTGGTGTTTTTGTGGCAAGTGCATGGACACTTAAACCATCAGCGGTGCCGCCTCCTTGCACACATAAATGGAACAGAGGAGGAAAAACGACACATTAGGTAACAGACGCCATTATACATTTTATTTTACGACATTTTTATATTGCCTTTTAGTTGATTTCATACAATTTACGATGTGCGCTGCCATGGACGCTGCCATTGTTGTGTAACGTCAGACAGCTGAAGTCGGGGTAGTCGGATTTGCCCCAAGTTTACAAGTAGGAACTTCGACTTTGAGTGGCGTTCCATTGTACTTTTTCTCGTACTTAAGTTTCACTTTCACTTTTGCAGTGGAGCTAATAGACTAACGTTGGTGAACGCTGAAGAGAGAGGGTGGCTGAGAGCAGGTTGTGGTGCGTGGAGCAGAAAGGAAATAAACAGTAAAGTTGTCAGGTGGTAGTAAATGCACAGTGACGGTTTCAATTTGTCCATGAATAAATACTTACAAATAGTACAATGCAGCTCCTCACAACATTTGAGGCTGTGGATCTTCATTAGCATGGGGTGCAAGCTAATGTCTGTGACATTAATAACAACAACAAATTGTTGAAAATAGCATGATTATATTGATGAATTAATTTAATTACAGCAGTGCTCAATTATTTGACTCAAACGTAGTTATCCCTGTAATAATTTGGCCACACTGCCATCGCGGTCCAGTCACATACTAGGTTTCAACCTAGTCTTGTTGTATAGAGTTTGAACAATGGAGAAGCTTAGCACTTTGCTCAATAACATGAATTACATGTGCAATTGTGCCTCTTCATAAGTGAGTAACAACTAACTCATGCGAAACAGTGTGTAGCATCTCTCACTTTTCCCCAAAGGAGTACTTTGCTTATGTCTCACTGTAGTTTCATGACTGATGATGTGACAATGAAGGGGGGGGGGGCTGACTTTAAATGTTTAATATTCGTCAGCATGCACGCAAACCTTCCATCACGCCATCACGCCATATGACACTTGTTCTGTACACAGAGGGGAAAGGGTGAGAATGACTAAGAACAAGACAGAGAGAGAGAGAGAGAGGTGGAGAGATGAAACGTAGAGGTGAGAAAAGAGAAGTTAGCTTGGGAAAGAGGTGAAAACAATGAAAAGCACACGACCAATCAAGAGAGAGCAGTGACCGCTTAGGGCAACTGTAGTGTAAGCAAAGTGTTTGATGCTTGTTGACAGCTGTGTGTGTGTGTGTGTGTGTGTGTGTGTGTGCAGACCAAGACCTATAATCCTATACCATGCAAGGTTGCGTGACCGTTCATAACCCACTCTTTGCTGCTCCGCACACCATTTGCCCTAATTGGTCACACCCACTCTCTCTCACACACATATATACACACACACACACACACTCTAATACACACGCACACACACACACACACGCACACACTCATATAGGCAGATGCACCAATGCATACATAGACACAACAATGTCCGCATCTCCGCTCTCCCCATATCCCCCGGTGACAATGGGAAGAATCCTTGAGGGTATATCACAGACACGCATGTACATACACTTATGCATGCACATTATCATGCACATATACACACACCCTACTAAGCATATGGAAGACAGTCACGCAATCCCCGGCCCGCCCATAACCCCCACAACCTTGCCACTTCTTGATTCCTGACTACAGTTAGCTAATGAACAATAAACAGCACCTTGCTTTATTGCTTACTTTTCTTTAGCCGTGTCGATGTCTCTACACTGCTTCCAACCTTTTTTGTCTGATCTATCCCCACAGCCCTGTCAGATGAACACAAGTACCCCTTCAAACCACCAGTACATTACATCCAGTACATTTTAAATGGTTTGAAACTGGATGTTATTTAACACTATTGAGTCAGTTTTCATTCAGACTAATACCACCTGAAAGCGTTTCATCCATTTACCCATTACTTTAAGCTATTTATTCCAACAATGCTCCAACAATGCATACCTTTATGAAAAAGCTATTTCAGTCATTCCTCAAGTACGTTCACCATTTTTCCAACAGTTTTAGATAACAATTTCAATTGTTTACCCTACGTTTAGCTAACTATTTCTACTATTTATCCATTACCTTTAGCTAATTATTTACAATTTCTTCATTAGGCTACTTTTACATAATATTACGACAGTACCGTTTATCCATTACATTTAGCTAACTATCTCTAGGCCTACCATGTATTCATTAGCCTACTTCTAGCTAATATTACTACAGTAGCATTTATCCATTACTTTTAGCTAATTATAATTTTTTTTTAAACCATTGATCCATTAGCCTACTTTAACCTTATTATTTCTACCATTTATCCATTACTGTTAGCATATTAGTTCTACCATTTATCAATTACTTTTAGCATATTATTTCTACTTATTATTTCTACCATTTATCCATTACTTTTAGCATATTATTTCTACTGTTGATCCATTACTTTTAGCATATTATTTCTATCATTTATCCTTTACTTTTAGCATATTAGTTCTACCATTTATCAATTGCTTTTAGCTTATTATTTCTACTTATTATTTCTATCATTGATCCATTACTTTTAGCATATTATTTCTACCGTTGATCCATTACTTTTAGCATATTATTTCTATAATTTATCCTTTACTTTTAGCATATTAGTTCTACCATTTATCAATTACTTTTAGCTTATTATTTCTCCTTATTATTTCTATCATTTATCCTTTACTTTTAGCATATTAGTTTTACCATTTATCCATTACTTTTAGCTTAGGCTGTTATTTGTACCATTTATCCGTTACTTTTAGCTATTTCAAATGTTTATACATTACAGTACTTTTTTGTCTATTTCAACCATATATCCATAATGTTTAGCTATTACAAACATTTATCCATTTTAACTAAACTATCAACCACCTATCCTCGATACAGTACCTATCTATTTGAACTGTTTATTCATTAGCCTACATTTAGCTAACTAAATATTTTAGCTCACTATTTCTTCCCTGCTAGTCTGCTTATTACTCTGTCGCTACATGTTCAAGTGTTACAGCTGACTTCAGGGCATTAAATATGATCATATTGATAAAAAAAATGGATATTAAGTATTAGAAAAATTGCAATTTCGATCTTGTCAAATAAACTGAGCTACAATCTTTCCAAGTGCCCCATGCAACTGGAGGGAGAGCCGACATCCTGAGGTACAAGTCTCCCTGGTTGGGAATGACTGCTCTAAAAAATGAGATGAAAGGAAGGAGTTAAAGACCAAGTCCTAGGGATTCAAAAATAAACTGCTGAATGTGATGGTATTCAGTGGGATGCACTGATAAAATGAAATGGTTTATGTATGTGCCCAGGGGGGACTGGCCAGTTGAAAGGTTACTGAGTCCAACCTGGTGATTCATAAAGTAGACATGCAGGCTGCAGCTGACCGTGAGTCACACACACACATGCACGCACATACACAACACACACACAGCCACACACACACACACACACGCACGCACACACGCACACACACACACACATGCACGCACACACGCACACAAGCAAGCTGGCTCTTCCTCTCACACAGATACACACAGTGCTTTACAATAATGTCTCAGGAAAGCCACAAAGTCAACCCCCTACTGTGTACGTCACATGCATCCACAAATACATGCATGTTGTTATTATTATTATGCACCCTCCACAATCAATCCCATGGGGCAGGGCCAGCAAACATGATCTGAACCTACAGGACTAGTGAATGCTCTAATAACTTCCATGTGAGATTAGGGGGAGAGTACAGTGAGATTATGGAGCCACTGCCAGCACTGTCTGTTTTGGGTTGTGTTCATGCTCCAGTTGACTGATTAATCTGCGAGGGTTACACGAGGATACGTGCTCCAGCTGTCTCTTCTGCTGGCGAATGCTTCGACCTACTGGTCACAGCGGCACACTGCAGCTGAGGAAGAGTCAGGTCACGCCAAATCATATCTTTGAAGCCTGAAATGCACATAGAAAAATAGAGGCAGCTGTTGCAGATTCTGTGTACGTATGATCTGGACGATCTGGACGGTAGATAATATCCTGGTCTGTATCGTAAGGAGTCTAGTAATCAGTCCCACAGTGTAACAAAATACATTACATTTAATAGAGTAGTTCTCCACTTACATGCCAATGGCATTCTCTGGAATGGTTTTAGTTTCCATTGCATTGTTCTCATTATTGGATGAGAGTTATGTATAGTATAAAAACAAACAGTTTAATCCAAACTCTAAAAAAATGTTAGCCACAAGCATTTCTTTACCCAATAGCCAACATTTTCTTCTCTATACTCACAAGAATCTGAAATGTGTCTTGAATATTTGTCTGTGTAACACAGATGATAAAAACTGTGAAGGGAAACAGAAAGTCAAATCCACAAGCTATGTGAACTATTCAAATGTTTCTGTGCACACACATTTGACGTTATTGGATCCCTGTATGACCGTATTAACAAACTAACATTCAACATCCTCGATAAAATGTTGAATCATCCTTCCTATTATAAATACATTTTCAAAGAGCATTTAGTTGTGTCAGTGAGTGTTGAATTCAATTGGCATTTCTTCACAATGATTCATCAACATAATGTAACTGATCTGAAAGGCCTAGCTATACACAATCTGCCAATCTGGAATGAGAAAGTGCTTCCCGTCCTCAAGATGTGACAATGCAGCAGCATTCACTTAAAGACCCCCTCCAGTGAAAATCGAGTTTTTAACCATGTTAACTTGTCTATATGGTGTTTTTTATATGCTACAAGACATATCATGAGTGAAATGAGCTCTCAACCAGCCAGGTTTTATGACATCATATGTCTAAGTAACCAATCAGGTCACAAGTCCAGGCACAGACTTTGGCAGTGGTGGTGGGCGGGGCTTGAGGCCAGATCCAGAAATTCTTAATGAGGGAGAAGAGTCTATGTGCTTCCAGTTTTTTTCTTTTTTTTACTTTTTTGTGGGAAAACTATGTTAAACAAAATATTCATCATATCGGAGTATTTTTTTTGACATACTTTAAAATGTATCTGGAGGATTTCTTTACATTTCTCTTATATTTTATCTCTCTTAAGAGAAAATATGAAAGAAGTCAACTCCAGATGCACCAAACATTCTCAACCATCCAAATCTGTTCTTACCCAGGTGTGCTGAATGATGAATCCCACGTGATCATAATTGTTCATTAGCATAGGTAACACCCCCTAAACACTATATAAGGACAAGTGTTGTGCTATCTGCAAATACTAGAGAATACTGAATAGATGCCACCAAAAAAAGGCTGTAAGAAGAAGAACTTTGGCAGTAGTGGAATCGACGTATTGTTAAATAAACATTAAAGTAAACGTGATTTTCTGGAGCATCAGTACTGGCGTTACTGGAAAATCAAAAAACGTATATTAATAAAACATACACAAACACAATTATAAAATAAATAATAATCTAATATATAAATATAATAATCTATAATATATAGTGCTATACTATAAAAATAGTTTCCTTGCGTTGTACAAACAATTTGTGTACTGTGAAAACAAGATGTGTAAAATAAGAGTGCTCTCGACCACTCGTAACATTTTATAAGAGAATTGAACATTGGTGAATCCCTGAAATCAATGGGTACTAACAAAATGAGAACAAATCATGGATATGATCAAAACTAAATTTGTTCGTATATATCGCTTCCTGCAGGAGGCCCAGTGCCAGCCAGAAACCTCTGAAGGGTGTGTTAAATATTTTGGCGCAGCGCTGTTTAACATCATAGTTGTTAAACTGTGGAGGGGCTGTGTGTGTGAGTGTGTGAGTGTGTGTGTGTGTGCGTGTGTGTGTGTGCGTGTGATCTCTGATCTACAGCCGGTATTTTACCCTCGACAGCAAATGGAAAACATGTGCTTTGTCATGTGGCATGGCCACAGGTGGAACAGACTTCAAAGTTTCAGCCCAGAGAACGCAGCGCAGCAGCAGCAGCAGCAGTTTTCTGCCCTGTGTGAGTCACTGAGGATTTAAGGGGTTTGACCTCCAGTGGCAGGCATTTATCAATGGGTTTAACTCGGAATGACTGAAAATTAAACAGATGACTTTGAAATTATTTAGGTAATTAAGTACTGGGGAGACGGAGAATTAGCAAAATACACATTTTATTTTTTAACATGTATCCATAGTCCATCGTCTTAAGTTAAAATGACTTGCATGTCATTCAGCCTTCAGTCTCTGCGGAGTGTGTGTTGGTTTGTAGTGGCCTACGATCTGAATCAAGATGGAGGAGTTGATGATCAAGAAGAGCAATCCAGCCAGCCAGATCAACAGGAAGGTGTTGTAGCCTTCAAACTCCAGGAAGTAGGCTGGGCCCAACCAGATACCCTGATAGTGGAGAGAGGTGAATATTAGTTAGTTAATTCATTCAAAACATTGCAACACAAGTTCTGTTAGTCTTCTGTTGTAATGTTTGTGAGTATAAGAATCGATACACGTGAACAAGAGACTATTGACTGATGCCAAACAGTGCAGCGACTAGGACATATGTCCCTATCCGGCTTCCCACCCGCAGACACGTCCAATTGTTCCTGTATGGACGCCCGACCTGCAACCCTCGTGTTGGTAGAAAGGGAATCTACCACTGCGCTACCCGGACGCCCCTTATTGATGTTTTTTTTAAGTCTGTAGAATGTGTGGACCAGGACATCTCTGCAGTATGACAAAACTTAATTGAAAATGGCATTTTGACACACATTTTGCATTTAACAAATATTGCACCTCCTGCGATTTAAAAATTGCAGTAGGTCATATTGCGATTTCGATAAAATTTTGATTAATTGTTCAGCCCTACTGACTACGTTTACATGCAAACAATATTGTTTTTTGCCCTTATTCCAAAAAAGACAATATTCCCACTAAGCTGTTTACATGGCTAATGATAATGAATATTCCACTAATATTCCTGTTTACATGCAGCCATGAAAATAGGATTTTTTCAAAGTTTTGTTGTTCAACCGTATGAACACAGGTATTGTGATATTTGCGCAAATACAAAAACCTCAGAAGACGTCAGAAGTAGTGTTTCTCCTTCCACAAATGTGGGCTTTTCTTTTGAGCATTGCATCTCTACCCCAGCCTTGCAAACTGTTGGTTTGCGTACAATAACCATAGCAACGCACAGTGGTGGCAATAAGCTGTAAACAGGCTGTAAAGTGGTGTAACCTTGCGCAAACTGTGGTTAAAAACCCCACTTGAGATGCATATTCTGAATGCGCTGTATACATGTCCAAAGAATGCTCCTAAAACCTGAATAATATTGGCATATCCCACAAGTTTTCAACGGAAAATGCAATATTCAGAAAAGGCCATTTTTCAAAATATCAAAACGGAATATGTTGTTTACATGACCCGTACCAAATTGAGAATATTGTCATATTATGAATAATAGTGGAATATAAGTATGCATGTAAACATACTCAGTGACTGGAACACATCAATGCATCTACCACTTAAACATACAATATGTAATATTCTGAAGCTAGGGGTCTCTCAATCAAAACAATAACAAAAGATTAAGTTTGGTGACGTCGTAAATTAGAGTGGGATCAGTTGTTGTCTTCATCATCATTGCTGCCATTGCAGTCACTTTCAGTGTTCATCGTTCAGGAGGTTTTTTACCAGAGCCGAATTCTCCTCCTCTCCAAAACAAACAGACCTGATGATTTAAACTGATCAAGACACTGAATAAAGGAGTTTCACACTTCAAAATCAGTGTTTCTCCGACGCTGTGCAGCTCATCAGCGGAGGGGCTGGCAGCCGAGCCGCCGCTAATGTTTGCTCAGCTTGTTTCTCTGATAAATTAAGATCCAGATGTCTGATGACTAAAACCCTTCATCTGGTTAAAACAGAGTTAAAAAAACGACCAAGATCTAAAAAGTGCATCATAAAAATGTGGCTTAAGACACCCACAACGCTGACCATTTTAAAGCCAGTATAATTAATGAAAGTTTGATATGAGGATTTTGTTAACAAGGTGCATATCTGAAGTCATATTTAATTGGAACCCAAAATGCAATACATTAAACTACCTGTCCAGCAAACCAGAGGAGCAGCAGTCCCACTCCCTGTTTTAGTGACAGCCTCAGGTGCGGGATGACCAGAGGGAGTAGACACAGGTACCACAGGAAGTACTATGAAAGAATAACATGCAAACGTTGATGTTAAAGGCTCTGTGAAAGGTGTGAGCTACAGCTGGATAATATTATACGCATGATACTGTATACTGCATTCATATTCAGTGTCTGTGGCCGGACGACAAAACAAACTTCCGATGGGTGGGAACACCCAAACCATCTCCTTTTTCACAAGTAAGAAGTTACGCTAATGACCCTGTGATATCAAATTGAAAATGCACCATCTGATCTCTACTTAGACTCTGTTTGTTTATGTACCTGTGAAGTGCAGACTTTGTTGAAAGAGACAAAGATGGCGGTGTGCAGGAAACAGCAGAATGCCAGGTCAGAGTGAAAGGCCCATGATGCCACCAGCAGCAGGACGAGCTGCGGCAGGAACGCTGCCAGGCCGAGCCACTGGCTCCACCTGCTGTCTGCACCAACAAAACACAAAATAGTTTGACCAGGCTCAGAAAGCTGCAGCATCTCCTGGAAGTTTACACCCCTTATTAAAGCCCGAGCCAACTCCATTATGTCATTCACCGTCGTTTTTATGTCATTCTGTAGCTTCCCAGTAATGTTCCTTATGTATGGTCGAAATACATATGTTTTAGCATCAAAATGCTGTTTTTCCCCAACAAGTCCTTCTAAAAACTTTGTTTGAATCTAGCTTTGTTTTTCCAGTTCCCAAATCCTTCACCAACCAGGTTTTATATTTGGGAGTGTCAAGCCAGCCCTCTGCAAAATTGCATTTACCCATCGTGTCTGTTCAGTCCACACTCCGTTCTGTCAAACGTCTCTGCTCAAACAGGAAGTAAACCACCCGCTGCTGCCTATACTTTCCCTTAACATATTGAATAAACAATATTACATTACTGCCCCCCATAGTTTTTTATAAATGAGGACTGAAAATGAGTTGAAAAGAAGTCATTAATAAAAAAGCACTTTATCGCTGCTGAACGTTATGCTGCTCTTTGTTCTGTCACACTAGGAGGCTATAAATGGCTGGATGGGTGAATACCTGTGGTGAGGTAGAGCATGTAGAAGTACGGAGAGAAGTTGTGTCTGATGTCCCTTCTGGTCAGATGGTACAAGTATGTCTCATGAAGGAACTCCCATCCATACCTGACAGAACAGGAGAGGATTATTAAAGTAGTATTTACTTTACTTTAAAGTGCATTTCTTCAGATAAGGGACAATGTAGAGAGGCTAATAATAAGTCATATCACAAGTACTTTTAATATATCTCATATAGCCAGAATAATGTAAAGTACTTAACTTTAAAACCAGATGTCACTGTTTCAAAATAATAGCAATCATATTCAAAATATCATTTGGACACTTGTTTTTTAGCAATTTATATAAATAATAAATATCTACATCTTGTGTTACCAGCTGAATAATAAAGTTCTCTGGACTAGCTGGGTAGGGTTAAACACTATAATACTGCCTACGCAGAATCAAAAATCACAGTCACAATGAACACCTTTTTACTGTGTGTGTGTGTGTGTGTGTGTGTGTGTGTGTGTGTGTGTGATTTCTTTGTTTATCTCACATGTAATAGAAGAGTGCTGTGAGTATACAGACCACTCCTCCGGACACACTCGCAAAGAGGAACAGCTCCCGGTTGAGGAAGCTTCCCATGAACCCAAAGAACCTCCTCCACCTCGACCTCTTTTTGTCCTCGCCTGATGTGGTCTCCAGCGTGCGCAGGGTCAGAGCGATGGGCAGAGCATATGTAACAGGGTAAATCTTCATATGGACTGACAGACCATAGAGTATGGCTGCCCACATCAGATGCCGGGCTAGAAGAAAAAAGGATGGAAAGTATTAGCACAGGAGCTAAAATGTATTTTAGAAGCTCCACACACACACACATACAATTTCCACACCCTTACCTTCCATACAGAGTAATGTCCCCAGCACCAGGGCTGCCAGGATCGACTCGGCATTCCCTCGGCTGGACACTCCCATGGGCAGTGGGTTGAGGAGCCACAGAGAACAAACACGGCGTGCAGTCTGAACACAAATCCCCCCAAAACACAACATAATCTGCACTGTGCATTTCAAAGAGGGCTCTAAACTGTTGTATTAAAGGACAAAATGAATGAGAGATTTGCAACAATAGTCAGCAATTATTAATAAACTATCCTACTTATGGGTGGCACAAAACATATACAAAAATAACCAGAAATCTGTTACAAGTGAAGTAACGTTAGCTGATTTACCTGATATGAAATGAGCACTGCAAAGTCGGGCATTGTGAATGAGTTTCTCTTGACACCCCACTGCGCAACATGACATAGTCGAGATTTAGTATCTTCCTTCGGTAAAAAGTTTACTCTAGTGGATGACTTCCTTGGTTTCTTTCTGCAGCCGGGGTGCGCGCATGCCTGCGTGATGTCAGTGTGACGTGGTCTGATAAGGGGTGTCTAGAATCGCTGTGTCATGATACAATTATTATCGTGGGCAATGTATCGTGAGTTACTCTGTTTCTTCCCACCCATAATCCTAATAAAGAATTTCTGGTCAACAAGGAACAGATTAATTAAAAAACAAACACACTGAAAACGTACCTCAGAGGGCAGACCTCTCAGGCGGAGGATTCTGTAGATGATTAGTCCTGACAGCACATCACACACAATGAAGAGGAGCTTGCCAAATACCATGCTGAGATAGATGTTAGGGGTGAGCAGCCAGGCTAGGAGAGGAGTGTAGCGGTAGGTTGATCTGTTGTACGGGGACGCTCCCTGTGCAGAAGTGTACCACATTGAAATGATGTAGTACAGCACAGAAGTATTAGCAACAAAGTGTACTTAAAGTATCACAACTAAGTGTTTTTCTTTTTAGTGTTTTTTAATATCATAAACTTTTTCTGTGTATCATTGGATGTATACAATACAACAACAATAATAATAATTGCAAAAACATGTAAACATATTGGACATTTAGTGGATGTACTGATTTATGAATTTATTGCAATACAAGTATAAAAAGGGTAAAACTGTTATCATATTATTGAATTATTTATGATGCATTAACATGCAATTAAGCAGTACTTTGATGTAGTAGCTGGTAGAGGTGGAGCTAATTATAACTGTCATAATGTTGGGGAGTTTAATCTGTAATAACAAGGCCATTTCTTGCTATATGCAGACTATACATGGGGCCCCCAGGCCTTTTTTTTTTTAGAAATTAAAATGGCCGGTCTCTCACTTAACACACGTTTTGATTCCTTAACAGCATAAATGTGTTTCTAATATTTAAAATAAACATTAATGCGCATTTAGGAGATGTTATAATGCAAATTCAGTAAATCCTGTAAGTTTTCAGGAATTTCTTGATGTAGGGGAGCCCCAGTGATTTCCATTCAATATTATTTTCTGTAGGTTTAAATTGTGGGGTTAACTTGAGATGTTTGATTTGAATTTGTGGGGAAAATTATGTCAAGAGTAGTTCTTCACAGATCTAGCCTCTTTTCCTCTTAAATTGCACCAGATGAATGCATTTAAATGCATACCACTGGACCACTTTAGAGGATATTTCGCAATATGTGTGTGTGTGTGTGTGTGTGTGTGTGTGTGTGTGTGTGTGTGTGTGTGTGTGTGTGTGTGTGTGTGTGTGT
>JAOVVB010240814.1:0-22082 GCA_028570985.1 Heterobranchus longifilis | reverse complement strand
CCAGTTTTCTGCTGCATCTGTGTCTGTCTCCTTCAAAATGACTGACAGTGTCTCTGCCCCCCTGATAGTGTGTGACACTTTAAATTAGGACCCATGACAAACATTTTAGCTATCTATTTTTATTCTATCTATTATAACTGCATAGGCAAAATTGGATGCTTTTGACTGGGATCCCCCAGGAACCCAATACATTGGTATTTAAAGGAAAAAAAACACACACAAATTAAATAGAAATAGAAAAAGTCATTAGGAACAAATTGATTGACAAAGTCATGAAAAATGGAAATGATGGAATAAAGCATCTGTGGGATATGACAAAAAAAAGTATACCTCTGGGGGTCTGTGGGTACCCACATCTGTAAGATGAGAGTTAAGTACTTTATTGACAAAACCCCTACAATGCAGTTTCTGGGAAAAGTGCTATAATAGCGCTGTCAAAAAAGTCAAATTGAAAAGAAATTCCATTTAATGGTCAGTTCAAGTAACTTTTGGTTTCCCCTTAAATCTAATAATCACGAGGGTGTGATTTGAAACTGAGCACTACTTTTGCAAATACAAAGTATACAGTAAATAAATTAGATTTCTCAAAGTGATGCTTTTTGACACTCTCTTGGTTCAGAGCAAACGCACAGATTATTAAAAGCTAGAAATCTCATTATTTCCCGATGTGGAGACTTCACATATTTTAAATAATTGATAATGCTCAAAGCAATAGTCGGATGACCCTGTGATGCCTCAGAATTTGTCTCTCTTTTTTCAGTAGTTTTGCCTCAGACATGACAGACTGTAATCTTCTTGCCTGAAAGCTTTTTCTTCTTCACTGCTGCTCTGCATGAAACCACTGTCATGCACGCTGCATATTCATACTGTATGTTCAAATATTATTTCATGCAGAGTATCTTTTTGTCTATCTTGGGTTTCTACGCCGTTCCTCTGAAATTCTACCTCTGTTGCCAATAAGGCAAAAAAGCAAATATTGAATTGTCCTCGCTCTGTCCACTCCATCTTTCTCAAATCTTTTTCTTTCTCCAGAGATCCTTGAAAAAGTTGGAGAGAAAGAAAATAGACAGAAAGAAATGAGGCAATAGAGATAGCCTCAACTCATTGTGGTAAATCTCAGTGGTTCTTGAAAGTTGCCATGGATACAAACCCAGCCTGTATGGGTAAGACAAAAAAAAAAAAAAAAAAAAAAAATGTTTTATCAGGATGTCTCCAACTCTTCAAAAAACAATGTCTGCTTTACAGTATTTCTATGACACATTCTTGGGACACGATTGCACCGATCGCTTTGTAAGTGACATTTGTTTTTACTGCTGGACAGACATTAACAACTTACGCTCAAATCCTGAATGTAAAAGAAGAAGCGTGATGAATAGTGATGAACAAAGTATAACAACGGCAGTGCACCATGTTCTCTTTGGACAGCTTGTGCTGTTTAAGCTGAAAGGATAATACGAAACCGCAGAATGGCATTGACTCGAGTATGGTGGTCAAAGAATCTATGATTTCTCGAAAACCTCAGTATGTTAATACACGACGACCTTGCAATTTAGCTCTGCAACCCATTCCTTCACCCGTCCCCATGCTCGGCTGTGTCTGCCTGATAAGCTATATTAGTGAGTATGTTCTTTCTTCCAATTATTTCTTTTACATGCGTGCATGACATGTCATGGATTCAGCGGGAGGCCAAACAAGCATGATTAAAGGCAATGTTGAGAAAAAGGTCTATTTGATCATATCGTAAAAATAAAAAACTTGCTATTCCACATATCTGCCAGTGATCCACTTAGCGGGGTGCTGTTTTGATTTAACACAGTGGAAAACAGTTGTTGTATTTTCAGACAATTACAGTCAAAAGTTTGACAAATGTTTTACCGTTTCACGTAAATTCTCATTATCCTGTACAATGTTTGAGGTCATGTAAAGGGAAAAAAAGATGGTAGTATGTTCCCTGATTTTAATATAGCATGAGATGTGTGATAGCATGTGCACAGCCCAACAAACTGTTGATGTTTTGAAATTCAACCTTGAACTCTGTTGACTTTCAGGAAAGTAATAATGAGCCGGGGCATTGGTAGCCTACTATTCACTACAACAAGAATCTGTTTAAACAAAATCAATAAGTGGACCTTTAAGTTAATCTTCTGCTTTGGTTAAGCTGTTGCAACATTATAACTAAGGATTTTTGGCATGAATAATCAGGGTAAAACTGTAATCTCCACCAGTGTCAGACGGCTTTTACACGCATAATTGATGTATTAAGATCTGACACAGTGCATGTAGATTTATTTTCCAATTTATTAGAAATGCCAAAAGTTTCCGCTGAAAGTTATTTTTTGAAAATATCGTAATAGCCATATGCATCATGCATGAGGAATTATGTGCCTTCTGACGGAAAACACTGCTTTTTGGACGCCTGATTCCTGAAAGAAGTCTGTTAGAAATCCTCAGAGACTAACAGTAAAATTAAGAAAACACATATTGTTGGATGCTGTGTTTTCTCACTGAAAAAACAACAAAGATGGCTCTGCATTTTCCCAGCAGTTGCTTTTAGACTAAAATATTATTTGGCCTAAACAAAAAAAACAAAAAACAGTCATCTGCATGTCCCTTTGTCTTTGCGGATGAGTGTTGTGTTGTGACATGAAATAACGTGGAGGGAAATGTTGAAACAGGTAAAGAATGCTGTTTATGGGGGTTAAACTTGTTAAAATGCAAAAGTTACAGCCATTTGTTGTATGAGGTAATGGCAAAGTGACAAGGGTAATCAGCTGTAACGTGGTGGTGGTGATGATTTGACCTTTGTGTGACCATAACCATTTATGACTCCCATAAAAGCACCTGTTAGAACCTGCTTTAGGGTATTTGGGGACAGAACACCCATTCAATCTGCCGCAGCAGAAAAGTGACAGCTTGATGGTTTACGATCAGGGATTTTTTTGAGCCAATCGATAAGTTGCATTGATGCCTGTCTGACATTGTGCCCTTCAGCTGCAAGCGCATTTGTTGACGTGTCACCTCAATATGGTCCAAATTGCATGCTGTTAAACAATGCTTAGCACTTTGCTGATAATGAATATCTGATTCATACTCCAGCATCATTTTAATGAGGCATTTCAGTTGTCATTTTACAATGACATTTCCCTCAATTTTCCAGGTAATCCCTTGTTGCCATTTTATAATTTCTTGCATTTCAAGTGTTAAACTGTTCACGGTAATAAGCCAAACTTCGATAGGCTCGTACACCACAGGAGTTATTTGACACTTTATACGTGGAAACTATGGAAACTGTGAACAAACCCATTATCGGGCTAATTTCTCTCCTCATCCCTGATAAGAGCTCTGCCACGGCCTGTTGACACTCTCGGGAATGTCTGAAAAGAATTTGAACCCCATCATTATTCAGTGGTGCCGATGATACAGTAGACCTAATTGGAAATGAAAAAGCAGAAACAGAGCTCGGTATAAAAGTGAACAGTGCCCCCCTCTTGCTTTCAGGCGGATTTCTGGAGCACTGTGGCTTCTGCAAACAGCAGAGGCTTCTGTGGTCCACACATACACTCCGCCATCCACCTACATCTCAGTGCAAAGCATCTCTCCATCGCAGTGCGGCTTTAAGAGGAGCGGGGCTCTTAAATCTGCGGTTGGCTCCTCCTTCCGCCATGATGTCAGTCGGAGGGAGAGCGAGAGGGAGAGAGGTGGGCAGTATTGAGGAACTGAGTTCATACAATACTACTGAGACATCTACAGCTTAGCAGACAGATACGGTGAACCGCCTATCCCGGCTCCTGTAAGTGATGCTGCACTGAGGCACACTTTGATCCAACTCCATTGGGGGGCGATGCGCTCTCTGCATCCCTCCTTCAAGAGTTTTTTTTTTTTTGGGGGGGGGAGCGTGCACAACCTCGAATCAGTCAAAACAAGTGGTTATAAAATAAATTAGGTTTAGGGTTTCAGTTTTTCATCAGAAGTCCTTTTTTTGCGCTCTTGGATTGAAGTTTTACGCGCGGGTCAAGACGCCTTTAACGCACACGTGTAAGTCTGGTGCCAGCGATTTTAAGCTGGTAAAAAAAAAAAGTAGGAATTTCAAGGCAAACGTAGGCTAGGGATACAAAGTTGATGTAGCTTGGATGAATGCGTATCTCCGGCCGTGGGATTGCGAGCCCAAGACACGAAGAGGAATTACAGCGTCCTTTTCAAACAAAGTTGATCGCTGTGCATGATTTCTTTTTCTCTTGCACATGAGGACCACAGTTTTTTTTTAGCGCATGGATAAGTTTTTGTAGTGGATAACATTTTTTTTTTCTACTTGCATTGCGTTTTGCTGCCGCTTCTGATGAGGATCCTTTCCCCCCACTTCAGTTTAATTCATGGCACTTCTTTTTTTTTTTGTGTAAATCAGTGATGTCTCCACGCGACGGTACTCACGGTTGATTTTCCATCCTATTCGAGCGGAAAAAGGTAAGCTTTGCTTTTAATCATGCCTTTTTTTCTGTTGAGATCAAAATGTGTTTTTACTTTAGTGCTCTCTGAGCATATGTGTGCACATGCCTGGTCTGTATCCTGAGCGCATTCAGAGACGCTGGAGAGCGCCCAACAGCCTAATTTATGTGGTCCGTATAAAATCAAATTGATGTCTCAATACCGGCGAGGACCTGCGCTGTATTTACAATCACTGAGAGCAACATAAGCTGGGCGAAAATGTAGTGCTGTGTAGTGATAGTCTTACAAGGCACTTGGATAAATCAGTGTGTTGCGATAGTGGGTCGTTTTGATGTTCCGTGGGTTTTTTCCTAGAGCTGCTCCAAAGATATAACAGGCGTCCCCGCGCACCTGATGTAAATAGAAATTATCCACGGACACGGTGCGTCGTGGAGAAGCTGAGTTGTCGCATTATGAATGTGTACCGCGCGGTTGGTCACGACTTCGGGCGTTATTTAATCTTGCTCAACACTGATCGCTAGATAGATAGGCCTACTTTCCAAGAGCATCCAAACTGCGGGGACTTGTCAGTGCAGGTTTCTCAGCAGCTTGGCCGCTAAGCTCGGTGCGTGAGTGCGCGCTAACAGCGCGCTCCTGGTCAAGCGCTTCAGCTGTCACAGACCACAGCCTCAGGGGCTACCCGTCTGTTCACACTCCAGGAAAAATAAAATAAAAAATAAATATATCGTTGTATTTCTACTAGGAGTAGTTCAAATAGTCTCCATGGAAATCCCCCTGGCTCGAAGATTAACCGCCACAGTTGGTTGTTTGGGTTCCTAATATGTTATTATACATGCAATAGATTATTATTATTGGGTCTGTTTTTTTTAAAGAGTCCCATAAGGCCCAGAACTCAATATTTGCTGGAGAATTAAATCAAATGGAAATGTGAACCTTCCCAAGGTGAGCAGCATATTTTTGGCTGCAGGCTGAGGCATTTATATTAAAAGAAGAGTCAGTGAGTAAATGGAAGCAGGCCAAGTATTTGTTTGATTTGAAAATCGCAATAGAACCATCTGCTCATGCACATCAGCATTTCAAATTCACCAGTGGGTACAGAGCAATTGATCATAGTCTACGTGCTGCAAGCATATCTCCAATTATTTTTTATGCCTCTGATAAATTCTGATAAATTGACTGCAGAGTGATGAGTTTGGGGGGTTGTTAACTTGTTAGGAAACTGTACAGTGTGTGTGTTGTGAAGAGTTCATAACTTGTAGTCTCAGAGATGCTTCCCAGGTGTCAGATATATTGTGTATGCTTTTAGTTTACATCTTACAGTGTATGTTTGGTTGTTCACATTCAAGCTCCTATAACATTTCTGCCTCTACAGTTGCATAGTTGATATAAAAACTCAGTTAAGAGTTTGTTAAGGCCATCTTTAGTTTTTGTTCCTCTCCTGAATAGCTTTCTGATATTCACCATGTAGTTGAGTTGTCCTTTTCACATCCCATAAAGGATAATAAATTGAATATGACTTTGAATTTGCCCATTTCTGAATCAATGATGGTGTCTACAGCATATATTTCACTTTGAAATATATGACTTTTTTTTCTAATATGTTTTCATAGTGTTTTTCCAGTACCATTAAAACAAGAAAATTCTATTTTAGCAATTAACAAACTGCATGATTTCTCTGAAAATTGATTTACTTGCCTATAATTTAAAATTTTGTCACATTTCCATTAAAAAAATAATGGATTTTAAAGCCAAATGTGACATTAAAGACGATGCAACCAAAATGATCACACTTATATTTAGCATTAGGATCACATTTGTATGTATGGACTGCCCTCTTGAGGTCCATGATTACAACGTTGTAAATTAGTGCGTCATTTTGCTAATGCAGGAGGGTAAGAAATATTACCGAGCCACCATTTAATTACCCAAGTAGTACCACTCTTCATAATCCAAGTCTACCTAAGAATTAAGAACAGGATTTAAAATGTGGAAAGCCACTGGGTTATGCAGCATTGCCAGACCTTGTGCAAACATTGTGCTATAAATTATTTGTCAGAATTGTGATAGGTTACATCATCGATTTATCTTTTTCCACTGATACTAGATGGTGTGACGTGCAAATCCCAGTGATATTTGAACTTGAAAAGACACATTTTGTCAGTATTAAATCTACTGTTAACATTGTCAACGTGGCCGTTTATGTCGAGCATCATTTTCCCACACTTTCTCACTTTCCAGCACGACTTAGGCAGTATAGTCGTTGTTGAAGTTTCCCAAGAGGAAACAACTTTTATTCCTCCACTGTGTAAAGAGAATTGTTCTGGCTGTGTGGACTGAAAAAGAACTGACTGATCTTGACAGAAACCTGGTCTGTCAGGCTGTCAGCGATCCTTAAAGCTGTTAAAAGAGAAAAAGCCCCAGACAATCAAAAGTATTACTTTTGCCAATACCTTCTTTTGAAAATCTCTTTGGATCCAAAGGCAATATTGATAGATACAGAAGTGGTGAAAACCTGCCTTTGACAGTTGAAATACTCTAAATGTCTTGGATCCCAGCCTCAGACTAACTACACTGAAAGTTTATCATTATGGGTGAAGTTAAGGGGTGACAGTAGCTGCGTGTCTCCCCCCTCTCACTGCTACCTTCAGCGGACGCGAACGCCAGTAAGGCCTGTCCATCACGCTGTTGTGTAAAGTGATCCTGGGCCGGCCTGCTCCTCCTCACTCTGTGTCTCCCAAGAGGGAGGCTTAAGTTTGCCTACTGGATTCAACCTGCTGTCTCGGGCTCAAAATAGCATTTCAGGAGACTAGTGAAATGTAAGCAAAGGAGACACTCTGACTGACACCTAGGATTTCTTTCTCCCTCCCTCTTACTTTTTCCCCCTCCAGCACAATTCCTTCTCTCACCTAGCCTGTCCCTCATGGACATGCTTATAAAGACTCGTGACAAGTGAAACGCCACGCAAATGTTGGGGAAAAAAAAAACATGGTTACGAGAAAAGAACCCGCATTAAGTTAATAGATCAAGAGGAGAGAACGAGTTTGGCCGTAATATGCTGAAGGTCAACATGTGCCTATGAAATATCTAACACAGGGCCGGACGATATGTCCAAAACCTTCTATCTCGATATAGGTAATTTCATATTTCGATGACGATATATATCACGATATATCAAGTTTTCTGCTAATTTAATAAATAAATAGCCTATATGAAATAACCACTTGGTAAAGCCTATATTTGTATACTGCAGTATAAATTAAATACTTTATAAATAAAAAATACTGAGTGTTTTCGTATTTAATTAAGAACTTTAGTGCAAAATGAACATAGACAGTTTCAAGTGCAATTTTAGAGAAAAAAAAAAAATTCCAGCTGTACACTGAATACATGCATGCACACATAGTAAACAGACAATAATTAGATTTTCTGAGAATTTTGAGTTAGTACATGCATGTTATTATCAGCTTAGATGATGTAATTGTATATCACGATATCTCGATATATGATTTCATCAGGACACGAGTCCATTGAAAGATGAGAAATTATTATATTGAATTATCGCCCAGCCCTAATCTAACATCATAATTTTTTTAGCTTTAATGTGGGAAGAGAAATAGCATATCTGTACATCTAGAGTATATATATGTCCTATACTAGTAATGTGGTTTCTTAAGATACCATTAGCATTGCCAGGATGTCCTTTATGTTACTACATACTCCTGCATGTACTCTTAGTCAAAAAACACACTATATCCCTTCATGCTGCGGAACATTATTGTCACTTACAAGCGAGAGGAAATCTAGATCATGCTTTGATCTTTTCTGTTTTTTTTTTTCCACTTCACCAAATCACATCCCATTTAAGGATGTAATTTAAACTTCATTATGCGTTGTGCGAGCTCAGCCTTGCACTGCCTGGCGATCATCACAGTAAAGCAATTGCTGCTCGCTCTCAGAAAGATGCACACTTCAAAGTAAAGTGTGTCACAGTTACTAATGGGATATATCTCATCAATATTTTGACATGACAGTACAACACTGCCTGCGCTATATGTGTAGAATGAATAACCCTCACACTGATCAATGTCAGCCATGTTTTTTCCTGTCCAACTGTTCTTTAATGAGTCTCGTGTGACTGCTTTCTGAAATGTGTGAAAAGAAATCTGTCTTTACAGGCCGTCTTTAATGCCTCGCAATTGTTGCTGATTCAAAACCAGCTTAATTAAATTCTTATTTTTAATCAATTCCCCTTTGTCGGTAGGCCGAGAGCTTCAATGGCTATGAACGCTGTTGCCTTGCCAATTTAGAGAACCCCTGTAGTGCAGTTTAGGTAGTCATACCTTTTCTACAGGATATTGTTTGACTCATGTAAACGGATGGAAATTTCATAATGTAGGAGATATTACGGTTCCCAAAGAGCAAATTTGTGGTCCCTTGTTACTGCGGGTATGTATGCATTTTCATCACCAGCTGTACGTCGTTGCTGTGATGGCTGTCATACACTTTTGCCATACTTCAAATGGACGTTTGATTTCAAGGCAGCTGCCTTGTGAATAAAAAACCAATATCTTAAGGAAAAATCATACAGTTGATAAATACTCAGGGGGGGTTTGTTGGTGGACCTAAATACACAGTGGGATATGAGCAATGAAATTATATTAGTCGTTAAATATATTGCGCTGGAATACACATGGGGAGGCAGGATTATTATGAGAAGTAAACAGCCGGTCATTGGTGGCTTCGCCCTGATTCGTCATTGCGCACTAAAAACAATCGACAGTAAAGACCAGCAATGTGATTCTGTTGTTCTACTGGTTAAAATCTACTGAACATGGATATACTTTGATAATTACAAGCCAATTAAAGCCTGTGTGGCCAAGCATTTATGGACCAGTGTGATTGTGGTGATGTGAAATGACGGAATTTCATTTATTAAAGATATCAGAGAATGGATTAAATGCATGAGTAAGTACAAATGTGAGCTAGCAAACCACATGAAGTAACTCCCCTAATAACTTGCTAAATATGCGACTAATTAACTGGTGGAAAGCAGTCAATATTTCATGCTAGCATATACTGGCAGGGAAGGCGTTGCAGAGCATGACTCCTTCATCATCTTCCAATGACCTACTTGGGTTTTGGCAAATGGGGTTCTTGCCCTTTGGCAAGCATTTTCACATATACAACAGTTACATATTTTGTAGAACAACAGCATCAAATGAAGTGGCAACCAACACAAGGAAGATGCATTAATGAATAATTTTCTGTGAAGGGGTTTTATCATAGGCACCATTCAGCCCTAAACTGAATGCTGTTCAAATTTGGTGTCTGAGAAAACCCATTCATCAGGACGTAATGAAGTTATGATTAAATTTAACTAATTTGACTGATGGCGGCTCCCCCAATAAATAATTTCACATTGTTGTCTCCTTCCACGGCAGATACTCCAAACAGTGCTCTTATCATGCTGTGTGTGTTTACACACATGGGCGTTCATGAAATATTTGAGAGCTCAATTGTTTACATTCACAGCAAATGAGGTTTTCCATTAATAGCTGCTATCAAGCGGTGCTTCTGCAAGTGTGTGTGTGTGTGTGTGTGTGTGTGTGTGTGCATGGATGCTTATAGTTCTGCTGTCTCCAAATCAGCCTAAGTCTGGATGTGAGGTGCAGTTTATGAAGACACAGCTGCACCATATTGACACAGAGTCAAAGTTTTTCTCTTCATCATCACAGTATTTTCAGAATAAGCTTTCAAAGCAAACAATTTTCTCGCAACATTGAACCGACTGCTTTCATACTTCTCAATATAAAGTATGAAATGGTTCATTACAGCGATGGAATGGATTGATGGAATACGTGAACTACTAACCTTTACGTGTCCGCTTGCTCAGTGGATGTCATCAAAGGTTAATTGTGTAAAACCGCCGTTAATTTGCTCTCAAAGACATGCGAAGGATGTGGGCTCATAACTAGTTAGGATGAATAGGTCAAGTTGAAAACTCTCCGTGAGGGAAAATACTACTAATTACAGCACAACTTGAATGCCATGTAATTTTGTGCACTGACATTGTGCGTTCTGTCTTTTCTTTTTCTTTCTCTGTCTCGCCTCTCTCGTGGCAGAATTGCTGCTGTAGAAGTGAAGCTCCCATCCACTCTTGAGTATGGACTTAGCAAGTCAGGCTCATGCGCTGGTGGTCTTGCTCACCTGTGCGGTCTTGCTATGCCGGGCCCAGGAGAGGGACTACACGGTGAAGGAGGAGCAGCCAGAGAACGTCCGCATCGGGAACCTGCGCAAGGACCTGGACCTCAACCTGGACCCCAACATCCGGCTATCCTCGCCGCTGCAGTTCAAGCCTGTGTACAAGACAGGCGACGTGCCTTTGGTGAGGGTGGAGGCCAACACGGGGGAGATCTTTACCACCAATCACAGAATCGACCGGGAGAAGCTGTGCTCGGGGGTCTTCGCTGAGAAACGCTGCTACTATGAGATCGAGGTGGCCGTGTTGCCGGATGAGATCTTCCGATTGGTCAAGATCCGCTTCCTGATCGAGGATGTAAATGACAACGCGCCCCTTTTCCAGTCCACTGTAATAAACATCTCCATTCCGGAGAACACAGCCATCAACACTCGATACCCGGTGCCCTCAGCGTTTGACCCCGATGTAGGGATCAATGGGATTCAACACTATGAACTCGTCAAGGTGAGGCTCACTCCTGTTTCATCTCTCACATATAGAACATGAAAATTAATTGGTATTTTGTTGTGTTTCTGGGTAGCCTTATTTATCTTAATTTTGACACAAGAAGTATTAATCAGGGGGTGCATTTGCCTAACTCATCTATACAAGAAAACATTTTTGTGTCAGGCGGTTTGGTTGTTGTCAGACGATTGATTGCGCTGATATCTGCTTATCGTCCTGATACATATAGGTCAGTAGGGGCACGCTGACCCTGCTAGAAGGTCTAGAAGGCTGTTATCAATGTATTGAACGGGTTGACAACCTGCTGTATTAACAGTTATTGTGACTGGAGCAACAGCAGAAGCCAGACGATGACGTAGGCTATAAAGAATGTCCAGACTGCTGAGTTTCAAACAACGTTTTAACATAATTTTCAATGAAAACCATGATGTTTTTTTTTTTAAAGCTACCAACATGTTTTCGGTGCCTAAACAAAATGAAACTCACACAAATGTAGATGGTTTTTTTTTCTAAGCCTGTAGAAACTCAGTAATGTAGGATTGTTTACTTAAAGTGAAACCTAATGAACTTGCAACCTGCATTAAATGGGCTGTTATCAGCCCATTCAATGTGATGATAACAGCCTTCTGGACCTTGTAGCAGGGGGGAGCCGGCCCCTACTGACCCATATGTATTAGGATGATAAGGATGTCATCAGCGCATTAAATCATGTGATAACATTCGCAGTGGTTGTTCATATAAAGCCCATTTCTGAAGGTCCATTCAGTTAATTTATGAATGTTGATTTTGTTTGTTGAACTGCCACAGTCTCTGAGTACATGCCAGTCATGACTCCTATATATCCCTGTTTTATTTGATATTTGCTTTGACAGCTGTAATTAGATAATTAATAATTAAAAACATCCAAGTACCCGAAGCTGAATTTCTAACTGAAGCTGAGGCTGTTATTGTATGTCTGCAATCTCATGTCTAAACTAAAAGCCGTCTTGTACAAATTAATTTAGCTCAATAGTGAATGACTGAAAGATATTGATAGTGAAAGATACGGGCCTGAAGCCTTGTGCTACTGGTACAGTCTTCAAGTTACTGGTTTGCTTTATGGACTTAATGGAATAAAAAGCTTTTAGTAGAATAAATAGGCTTTTTGGAAATCCAAGCACAGAACAATTACATTTGATAAACCAAAGACCACTGTGGCAATATATCTTGGAGAAACAATTATAAAGAGATAAAATGGGAAAGAAACTATAAAATGAATTGTCTTTTCACATAATGGTATGGATGACTGTCTCAAATGCAAGCAAAATAGTAGTCTGCGCATATTATTGATGGATCGCTGACAGTGCTATGCCTGCTGCATGCTGTCTATATCAGGTCTTATTGGTTGACATTTTAAATCAGTGAGTCCTTATGGTATTTTATTTCCTCCGATTTCTTTTATTTTTTATCCCATATGGTTTTCATGTGATACAATACAGATTCTGCATTATAGCTTCTCCTGTAAACCTGCTATATTGCTGTAGAGCCGGTCCGCTGTAGTGTATATCCATATAGGAAATGAATTTTGACGCGTTGAATATATGACCTACTTTTTCATAAAGTGGAATATGTCAAGAAGCCTACAATGTTTTATATCAGCCATTAATATTTCCATGTGCTTTATTTCATTATGAGAGAAGGCTATAAAGAAGGGGAAGTTTTCACCATGTACAGTAATATCAGAGAACATGCAGTAGAAAATGCACACACAGCATATACTGCATGTCCAATTTCCAGCAACAGGTTACATGTGCTGCTGAACATAGGAGATTTAAGCAAGGGAGAATGAGTGTACTGTATTATGTTAATAGGTGTCTCATGCAGAACTAGGAAAAGCTTTTCTTCATCATCTAATTGATGCTTTATTAAACTGCAGTGCAATATCCTCGGTTGCCTAATGGAGTCAGCCCTAAATCTAGAAATGTAGGATAATATCATGCATTCTTCATTTATAGTCTAGACAACGCTCTATGCTTTGTGGATAGATGCATATTGGAGATGACATGAGCTCTTACAAATGAAGTGTAATTAAAGAGGGAGATGCAAGCACTCTGGAGGAAACCCTAAACATAATAAATAAAGAAAGATTACGAGATTTTGAGAGCATGTGCGAGACAGAAATGACAAGTCCATCATGGAGTCTCAGATGAAGTTAACACTGGGTTGGAATGAACAGAATCGTTGCTGTCCGTGTCTGCCTTGAATACCAATTTGCATTTTTAAAGAGTCCCTCTGCCAAGGCCTCTCCAGCGCAATGTCCTGAATTGTTCATGCCTGGAAAATCACCAACCAAATGTTCTGCTCATTATGATGATCATCTGCAATCATTTCTTTGCCCTTTTCACAATATAACGCTTTCTAAAACCCTCGCCTAGACCGTGGTTGCATTATCTGTCGCAGGGAATTCTTCTTAGAGCATCCTCAGAACTCCTGATTGAGTTCTTCTCATTATATTCCCATTGTACTCGAGATTAATTTCTGTGTGTTCCAGGTTCCATATGAGTAAAAACACGGGGAGAAGCATTAAAGGAGACAGAAACAGGTTCAACCTTTTCGTATCTTTTATTTCAGAAGTGCAGTAGAAAGCCAAGGGTTTAGTGGGGAAGGAATGTGCAAGCATTTCCTAGAATAGCTCTTGGCCGCTAAGCCACCCTTGGACTATCTTTGTACGGTCCTGTGAGATTTGTCTCAGAAGCTCCCTCAGAATGATAGTTTGCCCAGTTTCCTTACGGTGTGCGAGGCATGGTGCTGAAATTGCTACCATTGTGTAGCACAGTTAGCTCTACTCAGTAGTCCACCACTCCACATGTAGCGTGCCTGAATTGTCAACAGAACAAACGAAAGAAACACGGCAGCCCCTTTTTTGTACAACATCCAACGCAGTGCTCCAGCATCGCCCGAAATGGTTGGTAATCACACTCGGAGTGAAACTCTGCCGTCGGTGTGGTGCAGTGGTGTGCTACGTCACCTGAACTGCAGAGAAGGCGTCCTAAGAAATGGTCAAGGTCAGAGAAAGCAATCACATGCATGGATGGAGGAGGATCTCCCATGAAAGCAGATTTGATCACTTTACGTATTCACGGGATAACTCAGAGGCCAACACGGAAACATACTCAAGGCTAAAGGAGGTTCTGCTGTTGGTTTTTCCTCTGGATTTTTGGCTGTTCACAAACATTGCCCCATTTCGTTATTCCAGTGGTGTATGTTTTTGCAGCATCGCATAAGACGAATCCAAGTTGCAGCTACGTCTGCACCTTCAGACGCTTTTAAGGTGGGCATCTTGTTCAAGTCATTTCGGGTAGATCCATGTTCTGCTGCTCGCTTAACTAATAAAGTGGATGATGAAGTGGGTGTCTGTATTTTGGTTGGGCAATTTGGAGGGCTCTTAGATGTAACCTTTTACCACCTGTCTAGCTTTTTCCTTGCAACATTTCTATCTGAAATATAAGATTATATATACGATTTCCAGTGGTCTTCTTTGCTGGTACTCCAAGTCTGAGCTTGAATAATTTCATTCCTAAACTGATTCTAACTTTGTATTTGAAGATGCAAAATTTATTCAAGCTCCATTCCCAAGTAGCAAGAGAAATGTGATTAATGCATTGCATGCTGCCTATAGGCAATGAATGGGATTTTGGGGGCAGAGAGAGCTCACTGTCGAGCATTTCCAGTTTTCATTAGCATCCTATTTTGACACATTATCCTCTGCTAGGGGTTGACAAAAAGAGACAAACAATTCCCAGCTTCTTTTGTCTTAATTATATGCATGAGATCGTGGCCAGGGGCAAAAGTGGATGAGGGATGGAGAGCAAGCATCAGGGAGGAATGAGAGAGAGACAGAGAGAGGGTGAGTTTCTATCAGCATTATAAAGAGGTGCTATAGCTTGTGATGAATAACCCTCCCCAGTTAGCCCTATCCATGGGCATCACCGTGACTAGAGTCTTCCTGATATATTCACAGCCCAATCTCAGTCTCCTCTTAGTTTTAATAAGGTCATCAACTTGACTGAAAGATGCATCCACTGATAATCTGAGGCGCTGTCTGCAGAAAGGGGTTCGGAGTCATCCTTCCCTCATCATCAGCCGCCCCTGCTTCTGTCAGTATCCCTCAATCATTGTCATTTATATTAGCCAACTCTGTACCGCGCACATCCCACATATACAGTGCCCTGATCCCTCTGTGATCACTGCAGAGACCTGTAATGTGGAACGAAATGGCAAGTCATCAAAGTTGAAGAAGACATGTACCTGCTGTACACTATGCAGCATGTGTGCTGGAAGAGCGAGGCATGGTATAATGTGCACACGCAGCCGTTTAGAGAGAAGCTTCGTCCTTCTCGCTTAGGGTTTCCAGTGAGTGATTCATGCAAGTATTTGGCCTTTTCTTAGCCTGCCCTAGATCTTATCACAATCCACCAGACTAATTCTGCATTCAGGAGGATGCACAGCCTGAGAGATAGCTCCCTTCAACTTATTGAAATGCGCTGAGTGCTGTCTTGTCAGTTGTAAAATTGTGTGAAACCAAGACAAAAGCATAGAGGAAATGCTGCCTCATAAATCATTGTGCAGCATTCCCTTTGACACATTCTAACTCAACATCCTACTATTAAATCAGGCTTTGCCAAATATCAGTGTGCAGCTACTCAGCTACTGTGCCGAATCTGTGAACTATTCAAACAACTGGGGATTGAGGAGCTCTGTGCGGATGGAGCATGTGCTTAGCAATAGATCCCCCAGAATGTTGCCTTGGACCTTTCAGTTATGACAGAAATAGTTCTGCAATGTGCATAAAGATTCACCAGTAGTAGAAGGCAGTTTCTTTACATGTCCACACATATTTTATATAGCATGTCTGCTTATCCCTATATGACTCTTGCTTGACAGAAGGATCACAAAATAAGGTCTGAAAGATCATTGCTGCAGCGTTGGCTGGTTTAAGTAGTTCTGTCAATCACTGACATGTTGACAACATTCCCTCTGCAAGCAGTTTTTCAGACTACATAATAATTTACATGCCGCAGCTGCACGTTTCCTCGTGTCGGCGACAACACTGTGCTGGCACGAGGACGGTACGAGGTTTTAAAACCTACTGAGGACTCTTGTGCTCACAATTTGGTCGGAATGTTCCTTCCTTGAAACGAGGAGAATGTATATATCTTAATCTCATTTGATAGCTGTGCCTAGACAGAGTAATCTCTTCCAACATTATGTGCAGCATGAAGCTTATCTCTTTAAAGAGGATGCTTTTTCTTGTTTTACCATGAAACTGCTTCTGACTGAAAGAGCTTCAAAGGGCTTCTTTGTTTCATAATGTGCATGCAGCTCATTCATGGGCTTGATCTTCTTCTTATTTCCTCCCCCTGCTCTCTCGTTCTCTCCTTTTCTGTCACTTGTCTCTCTCTCTCCCTCTCTCGTCCTTCCTTTCCTTCCTCTCGTCTAATTTGAAAACATTTATGGAACCATACCATAAAACCATCTGAAATTGTAAATATTAGTGGTAGTTTTTTTTTTTTTTTTTTTTAGGTGGAAGGCAATTACTCTTAACAGCCAGTGCCAGTTCCTCCGGTTTCTCGTGGGGATTACTTATGCATTTGTTTTCATTTTCCTCCGGCTTTACTTTTGCCTAGATTTAGCTCTTCTTGAGCAAAAAAAAAAAAAAGCCTTTCTAATATGCAGGGTTTTTCACTCCCTACTCTTAATCTGTGGTGATCTGGTCTTGCAGTACATTTAAAATGGAAGCTCATTGTTGTGTCTCCATTTCCAGCTTTTTCTCTCTCCCATTATGAATTTGAAACGTTGCAAGGATGCTTGCTCTATTCTAAACTTGACACAAGATAGCGAGGTAGAGTGAAATCTCATTTTAGTGAAGGCAGAAAAAGAAAAATCGGATGAGGATGCTGAAGAGGTTCCTAGGAGAGTACTACAATGATTGCTCACATTTAAAAAAAAAAAAAGGATTAATACACTGACTTTTGCTATGGTTCTGGGGAAAGTATTGTACAGTGCAAGTAGGAAATGAGTAAAACAAGCTGATGATAAGCGTGTTTGAAAATGCTTTTGATTAACGGGTGCCCAACTGAGATGAGCATAGCAGAGCCTAGAAACGGCTGCCTTGTTTAAAAATGTCCTGGGCCGTTTCATTTGCTCTTGACATCCATCACTGCCTAAAAGCCTGAACCCAACAAGGGTTACAAATGAACCTGAGTAACTCAAGAAATACCTCGACAAGCAGTTTGGCTTTCTGAGACAATTGATACATCTACAATCTAAGAACAAACAGGAGGAAGACTGCTTCAGAATATATTATCCACCACGGCAGAGATCGCTACCTTTTTTGGTTTTTACCCAAGAGAAAATGTGACATTCTTACTATCAGCCATGACTTTACAATTTGAATATATGACACCCTCTAACCTAAGACCCTCAAATCATATAAGGAGTAAAAAAACCCATAATAAAACAACAATCAAAACTTTTGTTGGTAACATGTTGTATGTGGTTTTCACATGAATATTATGAGTACCAGCGGTGGACAAAGTGTTCAGATACTTTACTCAAGTAAAAGTACTAATACTACACTGTAAAAATACTCTGTTACAAGTAGGAGTCCTGCATTCAAAATGTTACTTAAGTAAATGTATGCAAGTACAACCTGGAGAAGGTACTTTGAGTATTTCAGTAAAAGTAAAAGTACTGAATGCAGAAAAACTTGAAATTATTAAAAGTAATTAAAAAAGCAGCAAATCTTCATATTTGTAAAGCTGGATTCATGAAATGTTTTAGCATGAAAAATTACTGAAACGATCAAAATAGTTGGCAATTAATTATCTGTTAATTGACTAATTATTTCAGCTGTACTTTTCTTGATATGTTTTGGATGCAAAAATCTTAATTAGTAAAGTAACTAGGGCTGCAACTAAGAATTATTTTCATTATCGATTAATCTGCAGATTATTTTCTTGATTCATCGATTAACCGGTCTATAAAATGTCAAATATTATTGTCAAAAAGGAAAAAAGTCAATTTTCAGTTTCTCAAAGTCCAAGGTGATGTCTTTAAATGTCTTGTTTTGCCCAAAAACCCAATATTCAGTTTAATATGATAGAAAACAGAGAAAATCGCCATATTTGAGAGTCTAAAAACAGCATTTTCAGAATTTTTTGCATGAAAAAAACTACTTTAAATGATCATCAAAATAGTTCAGGATTATTTTTCTGTCCATCGACTAATTGATTAGTCGATCTAGCAGCTCTAAAAGTATTTCAGAACTAAAGCTATCAAATAAGTGTAGTGGAGTAAAAAGTACAATATTTCCCCTGAATTGTAGTGGAGTAGAAGTATAAAGTGGCAGGGAAGTGCAGTACTTGAGTAAATGTACTTTTGTTACATTCTACCACTGATGAGTGCTAAACTGAATAAACCTGACTCAAAATGTTGTCTTGTCTTTGCAGAGTGTCAGCGAGTTTGGCTTAGACATCATCGAGACTCCTGAAGGTGACAAGTGGCCGCAGCTTATCGTTCAGCAGAACCTGGACCGCGAGCAGAAGGACACCTTTGTCATGAAGATAAAGGTGGAGGATGGTGGCAACCCTCCCAAATCCAGCACTGCCATCCTCCAGGTCACCATCTCCGACGTCAACGACAATCGTCCCGTCTTCAAGGACAGCGAGCTGGAGGTCACGGTGCCGGAGAACGCCCCCATGGGGACATCGGTCGCTCAGCTTCACGCCTCGGACGCAGACCTGGGTTCCAACGCGCAGATCCACTTCGCCTTCAGCAACCAGATCTCTGCCTCAACTAAACGCCACTTTTCCATCGACAGCTCTACCGGACTGATCACTGTGAGGCAGCCGCTGGACAGGGAGGTAACTCCCGTTCACAAACTCATCGTCCTCGCCAGTGATGGCAGCTCCACCCCCTCCAGAGCCACGGTGATTGTTAATGTGACGGACGTTAATGACAATGTTCCCTCCATAGACACTCGCTACATTATCAACCTGGTTAATGGGACTGTTCTGCTGTCTGAGAATGCACCCCTCAACACCAAAATAGCTCTCATCACTGTTACTGACAAAGATGCAGATCTTTATGGCAAAGTAGCTTGCTACACTGACCACGATGTTCCTTTTCGGTTGAAGCCTGTCTTTAATGATCAATTTTTACTAGAGACAGCTGCCCCCCTAGATTATGAGACGACTCGAGAATATGCAATTAAGATAGTGGCCTCGGATAGGGGGACGCCTCCTTTGAACACTTCAGCTATGGTTTTAATTAAAATCAAGGATGAAAACGACAATGCACCCATCTTCCCCCAGCCGGAAATCCAACTTTCCATACCGGAGAACAATGACCCCTCTACACAGTTAATAAAAATCAGCGCCACTGATGCAGACAGCGGACATAATGCTGAGATTATTTATACTCTTGGCCCTGATGCGCCTGATGGGTTTAACATAGACAGACGGTCAGGAATTCTCTCCGTTGGCAAACGACTGGACAGAGAGAAGCAGGAGAGGTACTCATTCACTGTCATAGCGAGGGACAATGGTTCCACGTCCCTGCAGAGCAATGTCACTGTCAGGCTAATCGTCCAGGACCTTAATGACAACAGCCCAGCTTTCACCCACCCTGAGTACAACTTCTATGTGCCTGAAAACCTGCCTCTCTATGGAACCGTGGGCTTAATCACAGTGACGGACGCAGATGCGGGAGATAATGCGATTATAACCCTGTCTGTTTTGAATGGGAAAGATAATTTCATCATCGACCCCCAAACCGGTGTGATCAAACCCAATATCACCTTTGATAGGGAGCAGCAAAGCTCCTACACATTTATGGTCAAGGCAGTTGACGGAGGGCAACCTCCAAGCTCCTCCTACGCCAAGGTCACTATCAATGTAGTCGATGTAAACGACAATCGCCCCGTGTTCGTCATCCCATCTTCCAATTACTCATATGACCTAGTGCGAACCACCACCACCCCTGGCGCTGTGGTTACCCGGGTGTTTGCCATTGACAATGACACAGGTATGAATGCTGAGCTGCAGTACAGCATCATCAGCAGCATCATCATCACATCTAGGGTCTCCCCTCGAGGTCTCTTCGCCATCGACAAAACGACGGGTAACATAACACTGCAGGAGAAAATTGTGGCAGCTGATCAGGGGCTGCATAGGCTGGTAGTCAAGGTCAAAGATCTAGGCCAGCCTGAGTCATTACATGCCATTGCACTTATTCACTTGTTTGTCAATGACACTGTTTCAAATGCTACTTTTATCCAAGAGCAGCTGCGAAAAAGTATGGAGACACCCTTGGATCGTAACATAGGGGACAGCGAGGTGACGCCTCAAGCCAACGGATATGTGATTGTTGTCATAGCAATCATAGCGGGGACCATGACTGTCATCTTGGTGATATTTGTGACTGCCTTGGTGCGCTGCCGACAGACACCCAGACACAAGGTGGTACAGAAGGGCAAGCAGAGTGGCGAGTGGGTGTCACCCAACCAAGACAACCGTCAGATCAAGAAGAAGAAGAAGAGAAAGAAGCGATCCCCCAAGAGCCTCCTCTTGAACTTTGTGACCATAGACGAATCCAAGCCTGACGACCCCACCCATGAGCATGTTAATGGCACACTGGATCTCCCTGTGGAGTTAGAGGAGCAAACCATGGGGAAGTACAACTGGGCCACCACGCCCACCACCTTCAAACCCGACAGCCCAGATTTAGCCAAGCATTACAAGTCTGCGTCCCCTCAGCCTACATTTCAAATCAAACCGGAGACTCCAGTGGCCCCAAAGAAACACCATGTGATCCAGGAGCTCCCCTTGGACAACACGTTCGTGGTGGGCTGTGACTCACTCTCCAAGTGCTCATCGACTAGCTCCGACCCATACAGTGTCTCAGAGTGCAGCTGTCAGGGGGGATTCAAGACTGCGGGGCAAATCACCACCCGACAGGTAATTCATGACTTCCTTTTTAAACCCACCCACACTAGTCCCCACTCACACTCCCCTTGCTGTCCCATGGTAGGTGATGTGAAAGGGGGAGGGTGGCAGCATGGAGCCAGGGGATTTTCCCACACAGACCATGACCATGTCTACATGAATGTCATTTGCACTTAAAAATGAAAAGAATAAAACACAATTTGTCGCAATTAAGACAGCAAACCTTTCACTGTACTGATTGTTATTAATTCATGTATTCACCCTCCTTCGTAGGCAATCATAATTGCAAAATCGTTTACAAAAATACATGTGCAGGTTAATTTCATATTCAAAAGCTTGAGTAATGGCAGCAGTGCAATTATGAGGGATAGCTATTTTAAACTTCAGTGTGAGTGGTTGCTGGCAATGCAGTCTGATTTAGAAGAGCCTGGGATAGGCGGCGATGATTGAACTCTCGACTGATGCATTTGAGGTCAAGGGCGAATGATGCTGTGTGCTAATATATTTGACTGACATGTTTAAAGAAGGCAAAGCAAAAAATAAATATGGCAGCCACAGTGACAATTCATCAGGTATTCATCTGGGCAGAAAGTGTGAAGGTAAGAGCACAGAACAAAAAAAAATGTTCTTGATGTGCTAAAACAACTTGATAAATAGTCCCACTTTTTGTGGATTCTGTCCTCAAAATATTAAGTGCTGTCTTAGCTTTGCCAGTGAGGCTTTGTGGGAGAGAAGCTCATTTGAATGCCAAGGTACAGCAAAGGGCTTATGATTCCGTAAGAGATATGTGCCAAATGCGAAGTGCCCCAATAAATAAAAGCTGGCGAGGGAAATAAATGTAAATCAGAGGTAAGGAGAGGTGGCCTTGCTCGGTGCTGACAGCCAGAGCAGAGCGCTGTGGGGAAGACTGACTACTTCTTGGGGCGAGGGGGGGGGGGGAGGGTCACAGG
>JAOVVB010240806.1:0-37585 GCA_028570985.1 Heterobranchus longifilis | reverse complement strand
AAACAAAAGCTTTACAGATGAGTTTTCACGCTCCCAGCACCTAAGCATTGTATACTGCAATTTCCCTGAGCAATCTGTTGCGTGACTCACATGAGGCCCTTCCCATCTATCTACTAACTGCCTTGTTCTGCCTGGAAGAATCAGTCAATACCAGAGTGGACCTGACACAGTGCCTGTCTGCAGACGAGACATCCAGAGAGACAGCGCTGGCCTTTCCTCCAGAGACAGGAAGGCAGACGGAGGAGAGCACTGTATGATTACAGTGTGGGAACCCTGAATACCTGCTGATGCCCCGCTACAGCCCTCTGTGTAATCCACATTTAACAACTTTCAATCTTTCCTCTCTTTCAGTCCAACTTTCCTGCACTCTCAGGAAGGGGAAGGAAAAAAAAAGAGGTAAATAAATTGGAAAAAAAAGGACAGTGAGTCAGGTCACTCTGCATGTCTTCTGGTCACCTGACTGAGCAAATCTGAGGGAGCCCCTCCGTTCACTTGTGTGATCTCAGCTCACACCAACATGAGCGTGTACACAGAGTCTTATGCCGACAAATTCCACTGGGTTGATTGAGGACACAACCTCTGATGACTGAAGAATGTAGGCAGACTGGAGCCGTGATCTTACAACAGTGTAAAGCAGGCGCCGAGGGAAGGCCTGCATCATTCATAAATATTGTTATTGTGGCAATCACTACACACACTAGTGACACTAGTACTGAGAGGTATGTATGATATGAATTTTTCATATACCGACATACCAGTGCATAGCTGATACACGTGCTGTAGCCTAACTCTTCAATGGGCAGCAAATTATATAATCTATTACACCATGAAGAGCGCTACGGTTAGAGCAAGCTGTGAGTGTACTGAGAGAGGACTCCTATTAACTTTGTACCCTTCTTACTAACGGTTATAACTTTTAACGCAACAATTAATAATCCACAACTAACTCTCTTTAAACAGGCACACAACAATTTGTGACCCTAATAATTGTAAATTTACAGAATTACACCACCAAACAGCAGGTTTTTATATTCTATGTCCTCCTGACAGTAGAATAAGACACTATAAAGCTATAATAAGGCCCAGTCATGCAAAAAAAATAAAAATAAATACTATGATATACCAGGAAACAGACAGAATCTTTAAAAAAAATGTTGCTCATACCGCCCAGCACTAAGTGACATGTATTGCTCTTAAAAAGACCATATCTTCAGTGACTGAAATTCTTAAGCAGCAATGCAAAGACACCTTGGCATGCCTGCCCACATTGAGAGCAGCATTATAATGAAGGAGTGACAAACATAAAGAGCCCCCAATGTCAGAGACAATGTGACTGACATAATAAAGTCAATGTGTAGGGGGAAAACACCCCCTCAGACAGTCATACAGGAAGCAATGAGACCTGCTTCAAAGGGCTTCACTCTGATGTCCACACGACGAGGCCCAGGCGGTGAGGAAACAGGTGTGCGGGCAGACTGGGAGGGCAGCACCAGCAAAAGGCACATTCTCTCACACACACAGTATTAAGGTATACTGTGTGTGTGCGTATGCGAGCTGGGCCGGCTCATGACGTAAACAGACATCGCAGAGTGCCATGGCTGTCTTTCTCCCACACAGCCGTGTCTAAATAAAACACTGTGAATGGTCCAAATGTAGATGACCACACAGTAAGTGAGGGTATTACTCGGGCTGGGTATCGTTTAAAAAATATGAAACCAGTACCAATACCAATACCCTTAACAGGGTTGCCACAGCTTAAGGCAAGTTAAATTTAGGACTTTTTAATGCCATTAGAAATTAAATTTAAGACCAATTTTATAATAACCAAAATTGAAAAATAAAAAAGAAACATGCACCAACATCAATTACTGAGGGTCAGCGACAATTTTGCCCAAATATGTATAATAATGTATAATTACATAACGTGGTGGAGACGAGGGTAGAGCAGAAGTGAGAAATACATGCTGCTGTTGGCGAGTTTTCTTGCAGATTTTGTTTCTCACTCTGCATGTGGGATTCCACGATACCTTTGTACATGTTTTGCATAAAATACACATTACCAATTATTTTGAGATTTTAAAAAGCAGCGTCAGAAAAAAAAACTATTTCCTTATAAAATCCTTATTTCCCATGTCTTAGTATTTTTTAAGACTTTTGAAATTTTAAAGTGGTATTGATACCAATACAGTACTTCATTTGATATCTGAACTGCCAACTTGTAGTTGCTGCGCTTTTTTCTAGATTTGGGTACAAAAAGGATTGAATGCAGGTATCGTTTGACTGGAGAACTTTCAATACTTCTCGGTACTGGATTATTAGTCAATACTATAAAGGAAATGAGTACCGATACCCAGCCCTCGATATCACACTAAGAAAGTAATACAATAATGTGCACAGGGGGAAGCTTTTAAAGAATGCATGAGTAAAAACATTTTAGCATGTTAAACAACTGCAAGAATCAGCCAGAGCTATGAGAGAAATGTATGCACTTAAATGTAACTCTAACATTAACTTAACAACATAGAGTGTATTGATTTAAAGACATATCTCATATTAACATGCCACTAAATAATATAAAGCAGAAAGAGAAAATTCCTCTGAATATATTCACAACATTGGTGGATGTGGAAGAACGAGCTTATCTACCAAACCAACCAGTTCCGATCTGTTTCTCTGCCATTGTGTGATGCAGAAGAATGCTCAGTGGGTATTTCTGTAGCCCTGGGCTGCAAACTGTAGTTGATTATTTGACTACACCCCACCCATCCACCAAGTGCCCCCCAGACTTGCTTTTAAGAGGTTTACTTGTTCCTGCATGAGGGGTGGAGTCTGAATCCCATACAACTCCGGTTACACACAGACACTCTCTCTAGCCGAGCTGCAGGGGGATTCACAGAGAAAGTCATCTCCAGGTCAGCAACATGTTCAACACAGGATAACTTGACAGTGTTAAAGAACTAAGTGGGCTTTATAAGGAAGCCCTCGGGCTCTTGGTCTTATGATGGAATATGCTTGGCAAATATGTTGTGGCAGATCTGTATCACTGACAAGATGCTAATAGTTTGTTTCACTCATTTGACACTCTTTTGTATCTAAAACCAAAGAAACATCATATGGTCCAAATGCAACATGATCAGAGAAAAACTGGCGACATAAATTGGCTCACAGCATCAGAAAACTACCACCCTGTAGAGCACTGGTCATTTTCCTTCCCAAGTCCAAGTTGCTGAATGTGTCACAGCCAATGCAGAGTGATCTGGCGCGGCCTGTACAAGCAGCAACACAGTTGGAAGAAACCAAAGCCTAGCATGTCTAGATCCTCCCTCCTCACCACAGTCTCTGAGGAATTGTGGTGCGCGCTCTGACAAGCCCCTCATTTGTTGACTCAGGGAGTGTCGCCGGGCCATGCTGAGGTGGTGACAGCATGTGTACTGGGGAGGAGGGGGCCCTTGCTGACTGAATACTTCACTGCCAGGTAGCCATGTCAACTGCTCAGTGTCCAGGCCTCTGAGCCATGGCAGACCCTCAAACAGGAAATGCTGTTCCCTGCAAGCCCCAAAATGAGGGCTCTGACTCCCCCGTCCACATGATACTGTGCATGCTGGCTTTGGCCCCTAGTATGAGGGGGGGGGAGGCGTGCTTACTCTATGCCATGAGAAAGGAGTGTTTCATTTCAAATCAGAGGACAGGACTGTTTCTACTCGCTTCCTTTGGTGTGGCCCCATTCACAGGAGCAACTCCATTTCCCTGAACCCACCCCTCCCTGCAGCCCACTTACGGCCAGGCTTGATAGAGTTGTCGTACGCGTGAGTGTCTGCGCACATGCATGTGCACAACTATGTGTGCTTGTGTGTGTTTCTGAGCGAGCTTGGATCTTATTACAGTTTGATCCCACTCAAATATTTCTGAAAGAAAAACAGAGGAGGGGAGGCCGGCTCTGTGGCCAACGCACACGCCCCGCTGAACCTCTGCACCGCTCACAATGAAACCTTTATCTTTAAAGCTCCGACTGTTCGTAATGGCCCTTAATGAGGAGGAATAAAGTGCAAATTAAATTACCTTAATAAGTTTGCATATTCATCCGGATACACTCAAAAGCTATGCACTGAACTGTTGTTAAAGTACACAACAGAATTATAGAATTATACCTCCCTTTTTCCTTTTTTTACCCAACTAGTCTTATTTTAACCATTTCAAATGAGACAATGCAGCACAGAACAGAGTCATGAAAACTCTGTGGCTATAATATGGTGATTCATAGATTGTATTATTCTGATTTAAAGCTATATGCACAGACATGCAAACACATGAGCATGGAAGACACTTATCTCAAATGATCATCTGTCTTCTATCAACTTTAATCATACTTCTGGGAAGAAGCAAAGCCTCTAATCTATGTATTAATGATCTCTACCACATGGATTATCATCAATAATCTGTTTAAATCAAACGGAATATTAAATATACTATTTCCACATGACAAAGCTCTTTTTAAAGTTATGTTTCAATAGAAATACAGTCACTCTTTATTCACTCTGGTTAATGTGTCACAATATGAGCGCTACTACTTCAAACAGCTGCTCACACATGAATCCAACATCAAGTAAAAAAATAACTAAAGTTGATATTCAGTATCTGATGCATGTCATTAAATATTAGAACCACACTCATTTCTATGTCAAACCACACTTCTGCTGCAGACAGCATTTGGCCACCCAAAGCTGTACAATATGTCGACTGTGCCAACCAAAAAAGAAATGCCCCCTACTCTTACAAAAATGTCAAATCACAAGAGAAAAACACATTTACTAGTTTGAGAAATGACTTCAGTATTTATAGAGCGGCTCGTCTGGGATGATACACTTCAGGTAATCATTCATTTTGAAAATCACTTTAAGACTTTTCGGGGAACTGACGACAGTTGGAGAAACACACCCACCTGAGAATTCCCCTGGTGTGATATTTGGTGAGCTGGCTGCCTCAGTTTCAGTGTAAGACAATGTGGAGTCTGACAGATCTGTGGGGAATAAAACAGAAATTATTCAGCTAGTCTGAACTCTCGCTAATCATCAGCACAAGAGACACAATGCCCACCTCTGTGTAGCTCTTCATTTCAACGAGAAAGTGTTTTCTTATTTCGTATCAAATTCAAAACAATTGACACCACGTTGGGCTTCATCCCAGAGTGGATAACCTGGCAACTTCACTAACAGGCTTTACCTGATGACATCCTCCCCCAAATGCCGCCAGAAACCTCAGCTGTACTCAGGCTTGCAGCCCCAGCTAGCAGCCAGGCTCCAAAGTCCCAGCAGCCCACAGTACATACTACCCACACGGGCTCTGGCTGGCATGCTGACATCATGCCACATGCTGGCCTAGGTCTCATCTCAAAGCTACCATGCAGTTTGCCAGTAACTGTGCCCAATTAGAGCCATTACAGTGTTCCACATTGCTTTATTTCCTTTTCTTCCTGTTAAACCAGAGCCTAAACAAAACACTGACCTTGCCCTTTGCAGGCTCATAATATCTGTAATTATGAATGAAAAAGATAATAATTCAAGCCATTACAGTTTTACGCCTACCTGGTTACAAGTCATAACACAGAGGATCAATATTAATAGCAGGATTTAGATGAAACAATAAGAAAGGATGGAATATGAAGGTGCCACAGAGCTCATCTGTGTCACTTACCCAGTGGCTTGTGTTCTTCATTAGGGGAAAGCCTCGAATAAGGAGGTGGGGGTGACTCTGTAACGCAAAACAGTCATGTCAATAACCTAATAAAGGGAAGAAATTATATTTTAAAGAAAGAAAGGTAAAAATCAATCCCTACTGTGGAGTCACTAAACAAAAGAAAGTCATATTTGTGCAATTCAAACTTGAATTAGCTGTTTGGGGGTCTAAGAAGATCGATCTGACATTTATTAAGTACTGTTTGGATACATTGACTAATATACGATAATTGTGTGTTAACAAGTTAAAAGTCTCTGGTGTAAAGCGGCTGCGAAAGCTGGTTATTGAAATGACTGTAAACACCTTGTAACACATATACACATAGTATACATATATTCTTTGCACATCTAAATCCCAATCTATTTAATGTTTCATATTATAGTAATTCAAAGGTAAACAAACATTGTTTACTACATCATATTTTGTGTGAATTTAGTCAAGAGTCTTTAATAAAGGCAAAAAGAAACATGCAAACACAACAAATGTCAAGCCATCATAAAGGCTTCAACAAATAACTACTGAAACAACAGACGACATCTGAACTCTCACAGCTTTGTGTCTGCACTACAGAATGTAATCATTTTGTTCAAAAGCTCATTAAAGAGCTTAATAACACTTTTTGTTGTATTATTGAAGCATGTGTTATTTAACTGACGCAGTCAGTACAACAACCACAGTGACTAACCATAACTTTAGTTAATAGTTTTAATGAATCAGAGTAAATATCTGCTTTTTAACTTCATTGTGTTCAAAGACGTTGATTTTTTTTCCAATAAAAAGCGAAGAAGTGAAGAGAATAACTTGCACAAGAAGGAAAAGCACAAAGGAAAGAAAACTTTGTGAGCACACTGTGACCTCGCCTACAGGGAAAAGGGGAAGGAGAAAAGCATAATAGCAGCGGGTCCTTTAAGAGTGGCGGCAGTAATTGCTGGGATCTGAACTCAGTCACTCAGATACACAGCTAGTCAGTCTGGCGCCAGTAGTATGCAAACTGTATATTATCACCACTCCTTCACCTAAATAGCATGAGGGGACCTCCTTAGGACAAAAGGGCTTTTAAAGCGCAACTTGAAACTGATCTCATTCGAAAAGTATAATGTCTGGCAAAATAAAAGGAAAAAGTTTTCTCCCGCTTCAATCCAAGCTCTCTGGCACACATTAAATATGTGTTTATTCTTTAAAAACTCTTACATAAAACCTAGACAGGCAGTTTGTTTTCAAATAATTCTAAAATCAAACTCAAGTAGATTGAACTGCAGTTGACAAATGCTTTGACACCATCTGTTTTTAGGCATCTTTTTAGTTTTATGAATGATTAAAATGTTTTTTAATTAAAATCTATTTCATGTATTGAATGTTAGTCTCATATAATTCCATATTTCTTACTTCCCCATTTGCAAACAATGTTAAATAAAAAAAAACAGTGATTAAGGTCTTGATTCAAAGCCCCCCTTCTTGAATAGCATGAAAGAAATACCAGCTCTATCGGGCCACGCATGAGCGCATGTGAGCTATGTCTACTACGAGCCTTAGTCCCAATATGGGGTATGTGCCCCTCTCCCTCTCGGGAGTCAGTGGGGTCGAGTGGCCCAGCGTTTAAGGTTTGCCAAATCACAGGCTTGCCCCCCTGCCAAAATTGAATCTCTTTAATATAGGTCAGGGAGGTTCTGCCATAGATAGCTCATTGATTGTGAAAATAAAGCTCAATCCTCTACCACAACAACTAAACTGACCCATGGCACCAAACCTCTGAGTGAGTCTGTACAATCATACACATGTGAGAAAGAGAGGTAAGAACCGAAAATGGCTGTATTGGCAAACACACTGCAGGAACTGACGTATTAAGGCACACTAAAGATGTAATGTTCTTTCTGTTATTATGGAATTCATTAAAGACTTAAAGCTAGAAGAGTTGTAAGGACGGCAGCAGTCCAAACAAATAGTCTCCTGCATTGATAGGCCCAGATTTCACAAGCTAGTGTGAGCGATGCTCAGGTGCAGCAACAAACTGTTCAAATACAACTTTTAAGGCAACTAAAATCTTAAAAATGAGACAAACATTGTAGAATGATTCAATAATCTGCATGCATTTTTGGTATTATTACTGAAAATACAAATCGTAATCAAGAGAACACCAGAATAACATTAGACTCACATTTATGTTTTGTCAGCTCAGCTCTGAAGGATTTGTATTATTGTTCACCTTGCCATAAGGATGATTTTAGTAATCATTAACTATTTAATCAAACAGCCAGCCTTTCTCCAACTCTGTATGAAAGTAAGCCAAACAATACCAGACAAATAAAACATGGTGACAGGAAAACATTTCTGAGTATATTTCAAGGCCCTTAACAGTTTTACAATCTTAAAAGGTTTTTTTTGCCATCAATATGGCATTTTCAAGTTATCTTTATAATCATTTGGCAAATGGATAAAATGGGCCTAATTGTTAAGATGTATCTGCAGGGTTTATTTGAAGTTTATAGAACATGGCATGCTCAGAAGTAAAGATGGTAGCCTATAATGGCAAGACAAGTTGGAGAAAAGCTGTGCTGGAAAAACAGTATAAACTATAGTATAATTAACTACCTGGTGACTTTAACCCCCAAACGCATCATCTAGCTAGGCCTGTAAGGTGTTACATGTACAGACAGTGTGTGTGTGTGTGTGTGTGTGTGTGTGTGTGTGTGTGTGTGTGTGTGTGTGTGTCCTGGAAGATCCCTTACCTGGCCCACAGAGCCGGCTGTAGTGATAGGGGTTGCAGCATACTGTTGGACTGTCCAGGGCCCCAAAGCTCTTACACTCACAGAGCGGTTTGAGCTGTGCAGGGTGCTGGAGGTCGGACCAGCGGTACAGTTTACACACGAGCAGCTGTGGGGATGCCACATGGCCGCCCAACCTCAGCTCTGTCCGGGAAATCATAACACAGTCGCTCGGCATCCCTCCTCTGGACTCCACTGCCTCTAGTAAGGTATCCAGCGCCCTTTCCTTTAGCCTTTTTAAAAGAGAGTATGTGGCCGACTTCAGTTCTTGCTCCAACACCGTGCGTGGCATCGCCTCCTGCGCCTCAGGAGAGCCGCTATCCCGTGGTGGTCCAAGGTTCCGCAACACGAAGTGACACGACCCTGGATCCCTGGTACCCTGAGCCGTCTCTGGACCCCTAAGCTCGGAGTGGTCCCGGTCTTTAAATAAGCAGCACGTCACTGTCCTGCACTCTCTGTCCTGTATGGAGCGGGGGCTCCCCTGCTCCTGGACGCACACCGCACCCCCATCTTGGTCCGACGTGACCCCCAAGCCGCTGCTCTCCACGGGGCTCCGGGTGCACACACCCCCTATGTCCCCTACAAGAGACCCGCTAGGGGTCATCGGTGTGAGCTCCCTTTTGGGAATTTTCTCTGGGTTGTTTCCGAACAGATCGTCCCTACAGCCCTCACTAGTTTTGCCATTTCCATCTTCCCCTTCTTTATCTGGGATCAAACGGCTTCTCCAGAGTCGCCGCACAAGACCTGAGCGTTTCGTCCTGAACATACGACAACTTGAAAATCTATATGAGGGTTTTTTATTCTTGTACGGATATCCGAATATTACAGATACTTCTCCGGTCGTTGCAAAACATTAATGTCTGTGAAATGCCGTGCAATGCATGCACAGCCAACTGACGAGCATTGGTGGCAAAACCGCAACATTAGAGTGAAGGCTATTTTGTTGCATTTACAACAACAAAATCGCGCAATAAATGCACTGCAGCATTCCGATCAAAATGCATTCATTTTAGCCGAATAGGCTACACTGTATAATCACAAAAAAGCGGGTGAAACTGTGACTTTATTATCCAGGATCGCTGCGGAATTGACTGTTTATATGTTTGTTAGGAACGAATAAAAAAGGTAGAATACGTAAGAGCATAACATAATATAGTTAGAAACATAATCCAAAGCCAGTAGCCTTCAACCCGAGACGGCAACTCGCAGTCTGAAACAGTTTCGGACTTTTAACAAGCTCAAATACTTTGTAGCTACACCGGCACGTAGAGCATGAGGTACTTCGAGACGATTTAATCCCAAAGAAAATGCACTAGAAATCAGGATCCTTGTCGTCTTCTTGAGATGTCAGTGCACTTCTTTTCTTTACAATCCCAACAAAATATCCATGCGAGCTGAAATTACATGAAGAGGATCAATCCGGGGCTGAATCGCGCTCCTGCTCCTCTACTCAGATCTAAAACCAAACTGCAGCCCAGATCCCTTTCTTTCTCCGTTTCTCTCTCTTTTTCTTTTTTTCCCCCCCTGCTTGCTTCCTCACACACACACATACACACACACGCACGCACGCACACACACACACACGCACTGGCACACACACGCGCGCGCGAGCGCACGCACACACACACACGCACACACACGCGGGGCCCCCGAGGAGAGCGGTGGAGCCATTGGCTGACTACCATCATGTGCTAGTCTAGACACTTTGGCGGCTGTGAGCTGCACTGATTGTTGCTGCGCAAACAAGGTTTCAAGTTCCTTAACTCTTAAAGGCGAAACACCCACCTCTAGTTTTTAAGTTGAAGTTACTAAAACTTATTTACATCTGCGCTGCCGGCAGGATGTGATTGTTATGAGCAGAAAAAGGAGCAACTTTCATGGAACTTTCATGCCTAGGAGTGTTGTTTTATTCCTCCACTAAAAAGTCACAGCTCATTTTTTTTTCTTCTTTTCTTTTTTTCTTTTAAATGGGGACACTGAATCATGGGCATCAATTGGAAATTGCTCACCAAATTAGATTTTTAATTTTTTTTAGGAGGATTATGAAAAGTAAAGATAAAGCGAGAACAAAACAAGACAAAGTATAATGACATCCTGCCCCCTCCTTTTAAAAAAAAACATCAAAACTACATTACTACATTACAGATGCAGTGACTTCAGTGAACGACTTCCCCAGAACAAAAGACTTGTGTAACCTTTCAGCTTACATTTCAAAGTTAACTCCAGTGAACACAACTTTAACCCACTAACCTCATTGAAAAGATAAAGTATGTTTAAGTAGGACTATCAGTATTGTAGTGATACCACCATTACAATCCCAGAAAGGGAATGAAAACATCGCTATACTCACACGTAATACAGAATAATAAAGTGATTTTAATTTGTGTGTCATTGTTTTGTTGTCTGATCTTGAAAGCCTGAGGCCCGAAACCTCGTCAAATAAATTAGAAAAATGTGCAAGTTTGCGTCCAGTGATCAGCACCTCACTACTATCTACTATGGTGTGTTACTTTTCTATATTATAATTTGTGTGTAGCCAACATTAAAGTGAGACAAAGGTGGATAAATCAAACCAAAGAAAAGCTGTTAAAAAAGAGCATTTGAATTTGAATCAAATATTTATGTAAAAAGCACTGGTGAATCGTAAAAAGATATTATTTTTGTAAACAGGAAAATGTGTGATGCAGGGGTCAAATTCTCGCCCAACTCCAGAGCTTGGGTTTAATTGGGTCGTGCATTCAAATGAACGCAATTTGTCGTATATGCCTCTGGGAAGCTAACGCAGGTTCACATCTGTGTCACGGCACTATAGCGACTCCTACTGGTGAGTTGGACAGGGATGTGAAGTACATTCACATTACATCCGGCACTGCGGCGTAAACACCAGTCCTCCCATTCATTTGAATGTGGCTAGTGTGTTTAGGCTGCGGAGATGGGGGCCGCAAGCGGGTGCTGAAAAAAACTCAGCGGCTGCGGCAAAGACTTGAAACAGATTCAACGTTTAGAGAAACGCAACCCGATGTCACGCTGTGGTGGCCAATCACGTAAGCGGCAGTCAGACTTTGTCAGTCCATTTTGGGGTGAGAGAGTACAGTAAACATCCCTGCCACAACAAAGTTTTAGAAAAACTATGAGGGTAAAAAACGAAACACAAGCACTTACCCCCAACTGCCCAGGAGTTCATGTAACAGCTGACTGTTTCCTGCAACAAGCTCCAGCACAAAACACAGTCCCTCTGTCTTTTCTCGTCTGTAATGACGCTGCCTTCAAGTGCGGTTGGAAATGTCAGATTGTAGAAACGCTCTGATGGAAAACAATAATTGTGAAATATAAAGTCTACTTGTGCTACATTGGGGGGGTGGGTGGTGTTAAAGTTCACAACAAGACGTCACACAAATGGGCCATTTAAGTGACACTCCCACGCACTGATACTGGAATTTCTGAGGCTGATACTGCTATCAATATTTGAGAGATATATCGGCTACTATTCATGACATTACACAAATGAAATGCCCTTCATGGAATAAATAAACTTGTCTGAATCAGATGTTTTGTTTTACATAAACATAGTATAAACAAAAGTATAAACGCACTGGGTAGCCCTACGCTCTGCTACGGTCACAGATTTAAACATGTGGGACACGTGGTTAATTTGGTGAACACAAATAAAACTACTTGGTTAAGTTCAGGAAAAAGATCATGGTTTGGGTTAAAATAAGTTTGTTACATGAATTAACTTCAATCGTTATACTACGTCACCTGACTTCGGGAGCGCTTGCTCTGAGCATCTATTACTGCAGCGGATGTGTTTACATCGGATTTAGTTGAAAGCCCGGTGCGTCTCATACAGACGCTAAACGGTGCCTTGTGTGTCAGTAACAGACAGCGAGGGCGGTGACACAGCTTCGGTATTTGACGAGTTTTTAAAGTTGAAAAATAAACTTGTCAGTTCTCTTTCATGAACAAATTGGAGACTAATTTACAAAACATATATTTGGCATTTCTGTAGTGCAAGTTCTTGTTACATAGTGGCTGACTAACATGCTGAGACCCATCTGCATTAAGTTAATATTGACCTGATTGATTTATTGGTTGATTGGGTCCTACTGTGATCATCCCATGCGTTGCACTCTCCCAGTGAATGAGACGCTGTTGGCAACAACATACTGTATGTATATCAGGGAGGTAGCACCAGGGAGAGTTGCATATTGGGCAAAGTATAGGGCAGAATTCTCAAAAAGATATTGTTATTATTGATATCATTTTAATGCCATTCAGACAGCTCAGCCAGAGAGAAACACTAATGCACACACATTATAGACACCCATCCCCGTAAGTAGTGGGAGAACATTTTTGGAATATGCACTCAGAATAATCAGAATTAATGGGCTGCCACGTTTGGATCCCTCATCCATTGTTTAATACATCAGTGAGGTAAATAAATAACCAGGATAGGCTGTCACTCCACTAAGTGACAAATAATACAGAAAATGTCTCAGATGCAGCTCCGTCTAACATACGGCTAAACTTGAAAACTAATTTAGTTTTTGTTCTGTGAGGATGTTCAGTGCCATGGAGCGTGAAAACACTACAAAGTAGAAAACGTGCGAGTACGTTTGTTAGAATTATATGTAAGGAACAGAAGAACATGAAGAGGTCTTTGCTGGGTTCATGGTAACGCTGGGACATTTGACAACTGACGAGTATATGTGCATAGTTAATCGGAAAATAGTCTATGCTTTTTAAACATTCTCTCGCTATCACAGCAGCGTTAGGTGACAAAACATAGAAAATACAATTCTGACCTTTCACACTTTCAGAGACAGCGGTCTTCACGTTGGCTGGAGACACAACAGGTGAATTCTTGCTCACTGACGTCTCTGCAAGTCTGTCTCCACCATATCTCGTGTTTCTTGTCCTGTCAGGGTAAACAGCAAATAACAGGGAACTCCTGTTACTGAGTCTTACCAGCTACGTACTATTGTAAGCACACATGCACTCAATGCATGTAGCATTCATGCACTATTGCATCTTTTTTAAAAGATTTTTGCAGAAGACAAATGAAACAAAATGTTATATTGGTAACATTCTTAACAATCTGTTGCCATTATGCTCGTTTGAGTACTATTTAGGGGCAACAGTGACTGCAGTTTAATTTGGCCATGCAAGAGTTAAAATATCCTGGCTCTGAAAGCAGAGAGGCGAAGCCACACCCCGATATGCATTAACATGATCCAAGAAGCAATAGTTCAAGAGTAAGCATTGCTGATTGGCTAAAAAAACCTTGAAGCCTTGCCCCCTGGTGAAAAAAGTCACACCCAATATTGAATTTGTAAGTAGTCATGAATGAAATACAATTATTTAATTGTTGGTAATATGCCAAAAATATTGTTCTACCTACACAAGGCACATGACACATCAATGTCATACTGGTAATTCTTTAAATTCTTTGAAGTCATTTTACAATTACACAACATTCAAAACTTTAAATACAAAAATGTAACCGTTATGAGCCATGGATGCAATTAAATAATGGATATATATGGACAATAAAAAATGTGTATTGTTTGTTTAAAAAAATACCCTATTTTTATTTATTAATTAAATTGTTTTGATTGATATTGCAATTGTGATTTGATTTGCGATATTAGAGGGAATGATTATTTTTAAATTATTATTATCGCCTCCTGCAATTTGAAAATTGCAGTAGACCATATAGGGAGGCGGAGGGATGACGTGTTTTTGTAGGCCAACCCAGAAGTTAGTATCACCATGGGTTCCCTCGTCACAAAGCCTATGAGATTTTTTACATTGGATTTGGGATCATTGCAGAAAATAAGCTCTGTGGCGAACACAAGTTTATGATACTTACACGTTTTGTCTCACAAGATAATCTCTCCACATGAACACCACTTTAATGACTTTAGAAGCGTAGAAGCACCAGAAGTAAAGGAACTACACAGCGGTCGCATGTCGCTGTCCTACGTCACCGTCGCCACTACTAAACTCACACATTTAATGTCCTCGACAACCTCTGTAGTCTCATTTAGCCACTTGTTAGCAACCGCCTTTTTAAAGACAAATTCACGAGCAGGGTATTTACCGACGTATTTTATGTCGTAGAACAAAACGTGAAAATCTCTTAAGCTTGTCTTAACCACAGACCTTATTTCAGACGTCTAAACAAAAACACATTCAAAAAACTTTGAGACAAGGGAACCGGTAGTGCTAAAATGCTAACTCATTTTCAGGTTTTAAAACTACAAACTGGGGCACCCTACTGCGATTTCATGAAAATTTAGATTAATTGTGCAGCCCTAATTTCAAATATTACTAACAAACTTACTATGAAATGTGAATATTAAGGGGTGCACTCATGCACATGCACACGCACACGCACACACACACGCACGCACACACACACACACACACAGTGTCAGGGTTGCACCAGTGGAGACCAGTGGAGGGCTGCAGTAGCAGCAGAGTGTGCCAGTGTCTGAACTGGAATCAGGTTTCCCTGGCAGCCTTAAGGCTTTGGGGCAGAGGGAGGTTACTGAGGCTGGACACGGAGGCCCTCATGCCTGCACTGTGTTAGAGGCACCTGTTGCAAATGCATTCCCCTTTGTAACTCAATCACATGTCAGACAAGGAAAAGAAAACTGTTATTACAGGGCACCGCTTCATTTAAATCAGTGTCATGCAATTTTCAATTAAGTCAAAGGAAAACCCAGCTGGCTCATAAGTCACCGAGGCTGTCTGCTCTCTGCTATTCCTGCTGCTGGAACTGATTCACGTGAGGCAAATGTCTGAAAGCATCAGGAGCATGCAGACATATTAGATGCTTTGAATCTGGTACAGCATAAGTTACATACGAATGATCCAGTGACCCTGTAAGAGGGTCTTGACTCGGTCACTGTTACAGTGAGTTAACTACAGAACCTGCACCAATATCAACAATAAATTGACAAAGTTACTCTCTAAAAGCAAAGTTGTTAAAACAGAATATGACCCCCTGCAAAACCTTGCTCACATACGATCCACACTTTCTCTAATGTATTCCGTTCTCAACACAAATCAACCTTTTTCCAACACATCACTTTGCATAGAAACACTAGCATAAACCAGGTACACAAGCCATTTGTTAAAATCACAAAGACGTCTTAATTTGATTTATCACGCTTAAGCGGATAATTGGGCGAGGTGCAGCACAGGGAGAGATTATTTATAGGTGTGTAAATCAACACGATATAATGCAGGAAGAGAAAAGCAGTTTGCGCTTAAGGTTAGAGATTGCAGACTGATTGCTCAAGATCCTGTTTCATTAGCAGGAATATTTATTTAAGTGAAGAGATATATGATGAGGTTGCAAGAATCAGAAAAAGGAAGTTAATAATATATTTTGTAAATTTTGAGGCATTTACTGTTGCAGAAGATAGTATGATGGCATGCATTAGAAAACAACTATTTGGGGTCCTGCACAAACGGCTGCTTATAATTTTAGTTTCTGTAGATAGATCAGCACAAATGATTTGTGTTTTAAATCACAAAAGTAAAAGTTTTACTGAATCGTTAATCAACTGGCGATACAAGAGTGCAGACACCACTTAATTCCTGATCCTGATAAACTGCTGAATTATCAAATACACACAGAACTATTTGAGCATCAAGATGGACTGCCATGGAAACATTTTGTGGTCATCAGACAGAGTTTATGTTCTTTATGTGATTTCTGTCATGCATTTGAATTCCACTGTCACATAACAGAACTGTCAGGCCAACCATTGCTTAAAATAGGATTGAGGCTATCTCTCTGAAATGTTGCTGTGGCAGTGCCGAATGAATGTACAATCATTTGTACCACATGATGACCGTGTGCCCTCGTGTTATAGTGCATTGAAAAACACTATGGCTCGTAGATAGAACAATTTGTGGCTCTACAAAGAACTTTATGGTTTTAAATTGGGCGATTACTAGCTATATGGATTCACAATTGGTTCCTGCAGCAGCGAAGAGTCAAATTCTCAAGAAGTTCTTGAGACACTAATGATTCTATAAAGCTACTTTTGAAGAACCTTTGAAGATTTGTCTTTTTTCTTTTTTTTAAAGTGCAATCTAAAAAGCCACCAAAACCATCTGGCATTTTTTTTTTAAATTGAGAAATCAAAGTTTAGGCATTTGAACTTTTCATCCTCCAGTCATATCCGAGCCCTACTCTACCAATGTGTGCTGCATGTGTGAAAGTGTGTAAGGAAAGACTTCTTCAAAGAGTAAGAGGTAACTGAGTACGCAGATCTAAAACAGGGCACAGCTGTTCACACAGGCCTGTCCCCTGGCCTGCCCCTCTCCCTGTGAAGGTCCAGGCCCATGCACCCCTGGAGACCCCTGGGTAATAATGCAGTGGTCACGCCAGCCCAGCTCCAAACTGACTCTTCAGACAAAGTGGGTGAGCAACTCACATTAAACGTGGCAGAGATAGAATATACAAACTGTTGCACTTACAAATCCACTAGAAAAACCATTAAGTGTTTTGTTTTTTTTACTATTATATCCTATTCCAGTGTAAACCTACTTAGACCAGGCTCCAAAAGCCACAGAGAACAAGCTAACTCAGTGTAGTAGTCGATTATTAGTGCTTAAACCTCATTAGCATAGTGACTTCATGTCTGTGACTAACAGTATTCAAACCAGGCTTCTATTCCAAAATAAATCTGTTAATTGAAGTATAACAAACCATCTAAATGACAACTGGGAACTGAGGTGATGCTGCAATTGACATCCTGCTAGAGCCATCTTTTTCATATATGCTCACATATGCATCATTGTGTCAAGATGTTTGTTTGGGGAGTTTTTCCTTAACCAAAGCAAGGGTTGAAAAGGAGAGAGGGCGTCGTATGCTGTACAGATTGCAAAGCCCCCTGAGGCAAATTTGTCATTTGTGATATTGCGCTATACAAATAAAATTGACTGGACAACAAAGATACCGGTGCCAAATAGTCAAGAAGTCATTACAAGAATGAAACTGTGATTAGTCTGGCGGGCTTATCAAACAGTGCCAGGATAAAGCCTTACTTCCTGTCTGCACAGGAAGTCTGTGTCTGCGTTCCCGTTCCCAAAGCCCACAAACAACAGCCTCCGAGTTATCAACCTACACGCTGAAAATGACAAGTTTTGAAGATTTGGATTTGGAAGATTTAGGTATGTCTGCTCTGTTCTTTCAGTGAATGATTTTAAAGATCTACTTTACATCATTTTCGTGGAGGTGTTCCACCGAAATAGGTTCCCTTCCGACACTATTTTGCAGATGCACCGTCGGGGCGTGGCGCCACCCAGGACGATTGTGATTGGTTTAAGGAAATACAAACAGGCCAGACTTTCCCCCAGCGGAGATAGGTCTGGCTCTGCAAGACTAACCTGTGATGGAAGCTGTGCATCAAGCCACACAAAGTATCGACTCTGTTTGGTTAGGGGGACCTGTTTAGAAGAGAACATGCTCAGTCCCAGAGCAAATTTGTGGTAATGAAATATGGGCCTAATTAATTAGCAGTTTATGTGAAGGTGATCTCAGCTCTCCGGCTCCCTAATTGATCAACTGTGTTAATGTCCTCTTTGGAGAATACAGTAACGTTAGACTGCCTGGCTTGCCAGTCCATATCAACATAATGATATTATTTAAAAATAGTTTTTCTTCTACATTATTATTTCAAATGTTTCTGTAAATGTGAATTTCCAAGCGGCATGTGTGAGATCTCTCTTTCCTTACTTGCTATGAATAAACTGAGAAGCAACATGTGTGGTTATAATTAACCTACTTTATCTGAAGTTCTTGCTGATTTCATGGTTGCACTTGAGCATGGTTTATAAATTGTGCCTGGCAATATTAACTCATAACAGACTTAATTGGTGAAGTATGTTACAGTACAATCTAACCTGGCTTCAACACAAGTGTTTCAAAGAGAACGGAAAGTAGAATAAATAAAACAGTTCAAGTAAATCAAAGGAAACTAAAGAAATACACAGAATCTAAGTATTTTACAACACATTGAGTACAGGGCAGTGAGGCAAGAATAAACCCTGACTGACACGGCTCTTGAGGATCAAGGCATTGCAGAGATTGCAACGTGGTTAAAATTTCCAAATTGCTCAAACTATGGATGAGTGGCAGTTTTAGGAGTTAAGGGCACTTAAGAGAGGTGTGGTTTGGGGAAAATTAGTTTTCTAGATACATTATGTATGTAGAAATCTAACATATTTAAGCCCAAAACCAAAATACTTTAAGACCATAAGCTTATATAAAGGTTTCTTGCAGAACAGAGCTGCATTTCTCCAACACACATGAATGTATTTCTATAGCTCATATAATTATCCAAGTCATATAACAATTTCTTTGCAAATTATACCACATGTGCACTCCAATAATACTTGTGTAAACACTACAAGGCTATTGCTTTTTTTCCTTCTTTTTTTTTGCTACAGTGATGCAGTGAAAAGTGTTTTTGTATCATGAAACTGGAAAGGCAGAAAATGAAAGAGCCGAGGGGAAAGAAGAATAGTTAAATCTTTAATTGGAGGCAATTTGATTCATTTAGCTGTGTTGGAGACAAGGAGTCCGGGGAGACAGTGCCTGAGGCAGTGTTTTTGTCATCTTCTTTTTCTATCAGTCAGAGTAATTCGTGTCCCCAGGGGCCGGCTGTCAGTAGCAAGGCTCCATGAACACATTCCTTCTGATCCAGGCCATTATCGGCCCATTCAGCAGCACTGGAGCCTGCTTACGTGGGCCTCTCTCCGGGCTGACCTCCTGGGCCCTCGCCTGGGCCTGACTCAACACTCCCACTAATCCACACCTCAAAGACTACAAACACAAACTTAGATTAAAGTCTGGGGACGGAGTCACAACCAGCCACATGAGCATAACATGATCAGCACACAATCCTGTCCATAGTCCGCAGCCCACACACACGCGCAAACACACACACACGCGCAAACACACACACACACACACTATAAGAAATGATAAAAACAATACCCTCTGCTGCATTACAATACGTAATGTAATCAGGGTTCTCACACCTTCTTAAACATCTACTTTTTAAGGACTTTTCAGGCCCAATTACCCTTAAATTCAAGGACCCAACATGACATAGTTTGAGAGACGGATCAAGGTTCATTACTGTTACAACACTACAAAGTTTTATAATGAGAACTTGCAGGCTGGCACGTGAAACAATGACTGCGGGCAACCCTGTCTCCTACAAAATTACGTTCCCATACAACTAAACTGTTAAATGTTTTTTCTCAACAAAACTACTTGGTTAAGTTCAGGAAAACATCATGATTTGGGTTCAAATAAGCTTGTTACATAACAAAATATAATTACTACATTTGTTAGATAACAATGTTGACTTTTGGTTTCACACAGGACACAAACTGCGGTCTCCGGGGTGAAAGTCTGTGTTTTTGTGTCCCATCCATCATCCCGACCTCCTCCATACGCAGACTTTTTTTGTAATACGTCAAAAACAAACGTAATCTTGGAGAAAATACAATACATTGAGAATGCAGGTTAGTTGTATGGGAATGTCTATTTTCAAAAACTTTCAAGGCCTTGATTTTTTTCCCCTCAAATTCACAAACTCTCAAGGATTTCAAGGACCTGTGGTATTATTATGTGTATTGTTGACTTGACTTCTTAAAAAGGAAAAGTCAGCAGAGCTTTGGAAGTATTTTTGACAATAATAACATTTTCCCTATCAGCTTTTTTTTTTATTTGATGGTGTCAATAGACATTTTTTTTTTTACACATATAACACATTTAATTGCATTGTCTCTGCAGTGTGATTTCATCTTAATCATCATTACATTCCTCCTGGCTGCAAATTAGGCGTGTCTAAGAGCAAAGGTAACAAGCCCTGTGGCGGGAGCCACACCCTGTCTCGACCCAATACAACCCCCACCCTCCTTATTATTGTTTTGGAAAATCTCCATTTGGTTGGATGCTTTTATGTGAATATGCAACATAATCACTGGCTGTCATATCCAAGTGGTGCCACAGGTTTTCTTGTGTGGGCGCCATCTTACCCCAGGGGCCCGAACTATGCACAGGGGACTTTCCTGTTGCGAGCTGCCTCCATCAAGCCCACACTTAACAGCACACTCATTGAAATGTATTAAACCATAACTGATGTTATGTATTTTTAATATGCTGTTGCAATTTGCCTTCAGTAAAGAGGAGATGACTGCAATTATAAAATCATAACTACCACAGAATTATAATTAGCTGCATACTTGCACTCCGTTTATTTCAACTGTCTAAATGTGCCTAATGCATTCATAAATTTCATGTTGGACTGCCCGTGGCCGTCCATACAAACAGAGCAAAAAATGAAAATACTGTTCCAGGAGAGGAGCACTCGGGCCAAAATCAACTGGCAGTAAGAAGTTTTTCACACCTCAGGAAGATATCACACGCCCACATTGGCATAACATTCACATGCAAATGCTCACTCATTATTAAACCATGTTTATGCTTGACAAAGAGGAGCGTGGTGTTTTGAGAACAACAAACTTCAATCCTGCTTGAATACACTGTTCAATGGTTTCAGTTTATATTCTGTGAGGGTCTCTTGTATATCTGTCTTTACTGCTCTGCACCAACAGTGGCAGTGTATTGCATGAAGTCAGGAGGGGGCTGGGGAAACACTACAGAGTACAGGCACTTAGTGTGAACCACTGTACTTTTTTAATGTTTCCCGAATGCTAGTAAATCTAACCCTCCTAAAATCCACAGTGAAACAGTATGCCAAGTATGACATCACCCCTGCACAGACACATTTTATGATTTTTAACTTAAGAGACCAGGGTTGGGCAGGCCACAGAGTCCAGTTTAAAACTCAGTCGCCACACTGAACGGCAGAGACTAGTTTTGAGAGTCGAGTCACTTACTCCAGATCTGACTGGCAAACTCAGAGAACCAAAGAGAAGAGGTGGGAGAGACCAGTTGCTGTTTTCTCACCGTAGTTTGTTGTGTATGTACAAAACATCTGCTGGAGTTTCAGTTGTGGTAGAGTTTTACAATTGTTCCTACTTATTCAGAGCCAGACAAACTCATGGGTGCCTTTTTATATCTGTGTGCAGTTTGAAGGTTATTCTGAACATTGTTTGCTTTGCTTCATTGTCTATCGGATGAAGCTCCTATCAAAAGTGGGAAATACAACTTCTCCAATGCTGAGGGTTCAATACTCTGTAACCTTTAGCCAAGCATTCTAAAGAGGTCAAAACTCCAGCAACACTTTATTGTAATACCCATACCCATATCATTTGGGGGTAATTTAGCCGAGCACTAACAGTATTTTCATTGATTTTATTTTGTCAGGTTTTTCTGAATTAGATGAAAAATCCTTGAGTTCCAAATCCATGTAAATAGGGCTGCAACTAGATTATTTCTCAAGGTTAGCAGGAAAAAACACATTGCCTGAGCTACTAGGATGTGGCAACTGGATTGTGTAATCCTAAAATAAGAAACGTGGCTTGTGTTGAGTATCAGAAAGACCCCATATGATACAGCATTCAATCAAATGTAATAGTGCACTGGACACTGTGGTGCATTAGTGGTTAAAAGTGCATACGTTAAAGGCAAAAATGCTGCCAAAAATGTAATAGTTCTTCTACACAGGCAGCAAAGAAAAAAACAGTGTCCTTGAATTGGCGTTTTTTAAATCTTTAAGGCCAGTATACATCTCTGAACTTAAGAAATGAACTGCATTTTCTCTTAGATGGAGCATTTTGCTGAGTATTTCCTGTTCTGTCAGGACCATGGATAATAGTGTTATTATTGTGCTCTGTGAATCCCCCCTCCATTTCCCTGTTCAAGGATGCTCATTAGAAGACCAACCAGCTAATCTGGTGTTGGGGTCCTGATAACTGCCTTGCTTGGCGTCACTCTAGTAAATTGCCATGACTCCCTGTTAAAAGCCGGCAGTTGATAGCAGTATCAGGAGACAGGCTGCGTTGGGGAGACAGAGTGTCCGGCTCCAAATGACCTCCCAAAATAGACAAGTGCCTCAAGACCAGGGGCCACAGGCACCTCCAGTCGAAGCAAAGGAGCTCAGACAAGGCCAGTTCAGGAAGAACATGTCATCAGAGCCATTGCTGTTAATGGCATGCAGATATTCAAGGGAGGCGGCAGACACTGAGTGACCCCAACCCTCAGCATTTAGTTCTCCCACTGAGCAGAGCCTTGCCACACCACAGACAGGTCAGACATGGAGCCGCCTGTACAGAGTGGGAGCCACTCACTACCACAGAGCTGATAATGATTATAGCCAATTCACTATCACTAACAGTGTAAGGCCTGCTCTGTCTCTCTGGCTGTGGCCAGAGGACAAACACACAATGTATCTCCCAGACCTGACTGGTGACCTAAGACACAGGGAACGTCTGCTGCCTTAAGGGACAAACATCTTGAGACAGTTCCATATATGCACTCGATTTTCCACATGTAGCTCAAATATTTCGTTGAGCTTGTTTAAGAGGACTATGCAAAGTTGAGACAGCAGCCATGTCCAAAAGAACATGCTGTTTTCATTACGAAGCCTGCACTGTCTCTCTTCACACAGGGATGGCGTGATTTAAGCCGTGCTGGTGCAGCGGGGGTCAGCTCTGTGACCCTGTCTTTCCTCAATGATGATTTACTCGTGCACAGAGGGCACACTTTCCCCTCTGCCCAGGCACTATGCCCTCCCCGAAGAGTCACTTGTTTGGTCTTACACAGGAAGGGTAATTACCGTCCCTGATGCTACACTTCCACTGCCGGGCCCCGTGAAGTAAATCAATAAGAGAGGAGAACAGGAGGCATTGAATCATGGACTGAAAACAAGGCAGCTCCAGTGTATCCTAGCTGGACCTGTGCACGCCGAGTCAGGCAGAGTGACAGGAAGTGAGCGAATGATCCCTGTGAGTCCTTTAAGCTCAAGAAGGAACACATTATTGTTAAACACCAACAGTAGGTTTGAAAATTCCTGACAAACCTGCAGCACAGTTGCACATTACAGATAAGTGAAATTCAATGCCCCATGGCAAATGACTAACTCAGCAGATCCACCAAGATTATACTATGGACCGTTTCCAAAAAAACAAAACATATGGAATTAATTCTTCTAAATGAAGTCCTCGGGTGAGAGAGAAAAAAAGATTTATACCCAAACGTTGTCTCATTTGGTGCAATGCACACAACAAAGCACACAGCAATGCACATTAACCAGGATTTTAGAGTCTAAGGCAATCTTTCAAGATTCAAAGTAAAGGTCTTGTGACGTGTTTACAGTCTGTTAAGAGCATGCACCCATCAGTGACAGTGGTTTAATGTGACATGCTCACATATCCAGAGTTGAGAATTGTCAGATTGGATCTACTTCATCACATCTTTCATACGAGTGTATATTATGTAATGACAATAGGCTACATGATAATGACACACTACTGGAATCTGGTTATAATGGGTTCAGTCACTGAAAGCCGATCCAGATTAATTAACCTTGCAAGTCTGTACACTACCATGATGGAAAATAGGCTGCAAAATGTGTGACACTCATTGTTGCTCAGGCTTTCAAATTCCTTTATGTTATATGCTAGCCTGCAAGCTGGGAAAGCACGGCACAATATAAAGACTAATTATAATCCTGATTGGACCATCACAACTGATTTTTAATTCTGTGGAAAGGCTGTACTGGGCGGTAGAAAACTGCTTTTTAAAATGTAACTATCATTCTTTTTTTGTTTTTAAATGGTGCCTTTTGTGCTCAGTTCAATCTTTAATTTGTTCAATAAAATGTCAGAAATAACTTCCTTTCAGTTTTTTTTTTTAATTCAACAAGCAAGTTGTTGTATTTTAGCAGAATACTGAAAGCAGCAGAAAGGCAGAACTGATATGTTGATGTTGAAAATTATGTTTATTTATTGCAAGTAATATCATTATCGCAATATTCAACGCTATCGCATATCGCATATTTTCCTTATATCGTGCGGCCCTACTCCCGACCGAGCCTCAGACCTATCAGAGCTGTCGTGATCATATCAAATATGTTTGATTTTCTGTGTCAAAAATGAGATAATCTGAGCATGATCCTGTTTTTTGAGCTGGCCAGACACACATCTGTACAGAGATGATTGCAATCTGCAAATGTCAGATATTAAATGTTTCTTTTCAAAAAGGTGTCTGAAGGTCTTCTGGTTTGTTTTCGGTTTTATCCATATGTATGGATAATGCTATACAATCAAGCAGTATCCTAGTGTCAGCAGCAGCTCTTTTCCGATCAGTAAGTTGTCATTACAATCTTGTCATTACTCGTGCTTTGGGAGATGAATCTCCATGTGTCTATTCCAACAGGCTCCCTTGACACTGCCAACGAATTAAAATCAATTGGTTTGTCTCTTGTCTTTATAGCCCTCGGCAGCCTGTGAAAAATGGATCCTCTTAAGAGGTAACACAGTATCCATGTGGGGCATAAGTCCACAGCATGACTAATGGAGCTCCAGTCTATATGCTAATGCTACATAACACAACACTAATACTGGCTGCATTAAGTTAGCCATGATACCAGGATGATATCATGTTTGCTGAAAGGAGAGCCAGTCGATGAAAAACGGATGATAGCACAAAATACCATCTTCATAATGCTCCACACCAGACATAGCTGTGTGCTGGGGGGAAAGGAGCAGTGGTCATTAGGACTCTTAAAGGGCAACGACTCCTAACTCTGATTTACTTGATCTCCTATCTTGGAGGAAACTGTGGATCGCCTGCCAGTCTGGCGCTCACAGACTCCCTGTGTGACCTCAGCGAGTAAGCCTGCTCAGCGCTCACAATAGGTGGCCCACTGTGGCCCATGTCTCTGGTGCTTCAGTAGATGTGGGCCTGGAGAAGGGAAGGAAATCCTGGTAGAGAGCATAGCCGGAAAGAGTGAGGCCATTTCAGTTTGCAGGTCTATCCTTAGAGGTCAAACAGAGCTTTTTCCCCAAGGGGCCTCCACACTCTCTTTTCTCTCCCCTCCTCCTCAAAGACATTCCTTTCTCTAAACCTAGCCTCCAAAACAGTTCAGGTCCATCAACATCTCAATACTTTCCCCATGTATGGCCTTTCACTTAGTTATTCAGAGTTATCACATAACTTGGGCCGGCATGATAGCCAAGGTTATTGCCAAAAGTGAGACAAACATAAAACAATTTTTTTTTTATTATGAGGTCTCCTAAGAAGGATTTTACACAAGAGAATGTCCTTTCGATAGAAGCATGAAAATAAATTTGCTTATGGTGAAAATATATGATCCCAATCATTGTCAGCCAAACATGTACAGCCAAGCTGTGTCTGGTGAAACCATGGAGAGATCTCGAGATCAGGAAAAAAATGTGGGTACAGGAAAGTGATTGATCAGCAGCATACACTAAAGGGGCACGCATGTTTCAGGAACTGCAACAAACTTCTCATTGCAATGTTTCCTTGAGGCCAACACTGGAGCCACAAACCAAGGGTTTTCCCAATGTGTCACCCACTCGAGGGGTATTAGTGTTTGTGTTACAGTGTCTCTCTGTCCTATAAACAATGTGTCTCTTGTGACAGTGAATCAGACACGGCCTGTCGGCTAGCCTCTCCGGCATCAGGCCTGCTGGTCAGAGATTGGTTGGGGGACTGCTGCAGAGCCATGCCATTTGTCATGCTGTATATTTACAGGCTGTGTCAGCACAGGGCGGGTGGAGCGAGACGTCTCCGCTCTGCGCCTGACTCCATGGACGCCAGGCCCAGAACCTCCCCTCATTCATCTGTTTACTTTCTAAATAGGCCTCTGTTTGGACTTACATCAGTGGGGAGAGAATATCTAAGAAAACGAGGAAGGAAATCTGTGGAAAACAAAGGAAAAGGAAAGAAACTCTCTGTGATAGAGACTGCCCCTCGCTGTTCCTGATTACGGCAGAGTTGCAGAGTGCTTGGCGCCATCAAAATCGGCCATCCAGGCAGCTGGGCAGGCCAGACAGGGGAGAGGAAGACTGGTAGTGACGCTTGCAAATACCAAGTATAGGGGACTGTTAGGGAGCTCTTTCGGTGTTTATGTGTTTTAGATGGCTGTTTTTGATTTTGGAAAGCAGGAGAAGAAAGATAGACACCTCCCACAGTTACTACACTTGTTTTGCACCCAAATTATGCAATATAACCTATTTTGACGTTCTAGATACTGAACGTCTGTTGACACGTCTTTTCTTATGTATATAATGTATAACTTTTTTTAATCACAAGCATTATATCTCTAAACATTAGAAGTGAACAGAGGAATCCAGCAGCAAAAATGATGATGCAGTGTAGACTGTATAAGGGCCTGTGTCCACATTTTCTGAGCGTCAGTGTCTTTTTTCAATTGATCCCAATGAGCAGAGAGCATATGCAGCCGCCTGGAGAAAAAGTGCTGGACCCAGCGTCTTTTTTCAGAGCGCTCCGCCATTTTTGTGCGGCCGCTCCGAGCGTTTCAAGTTGAAAATCTCAGAACTTTTCAGAAAGGCGCCGTGTTGTCACCGCCGCTCCTTTTCAGGAAACTATCACAACAAAGAGAGAAAAGCCAGTTTGTGGTGCTGGTGAGTGTTTTATCACCATGCACGACGTAAGCTGGTTGTTAGCGGTGTAATCAATCCTCTGTTTACATAGCATTAAGCTAGCTAGCAAGCTAATGTTAATGTTGTTGTCATAGATACAGAACGGACACGCAGCCAACGCTTTTCTGATGAGACGCTGGGATGAAGCGCTCCCCAGCACCCTGACTACCTCGTCAATATAGTTTTGGAGCACCAGTCACAAGATCTTCTTTCAAGCACAATACCAGTTTAATTTATTCAAGTCATTTGACCAACAACAACATGTTAACCTGGTTCATAATCGAGATACATAGTCACTGATAGCATTCAGAAACTCATACGGACGTGCGGCCATAACTGATCATAAGATCCGTTGGATGCAGTTTCAGTGGCTCCTATGTTTTTCTTTAATTCACCGTTTTAAGTTTATGTAAAGAGGGGAAAGGATCACTTACAATCTGAATGTGAACAGCTTTGCTTAAAGCTGAAAGTTAAAATTATTAACCAAACTATACATTTTAACTACCTATTGTTCTACATGTTGCAGAGCTACTTCCTTAATCAGCTGTATATACTGTAGTATACTGTAACAAATGTTTCATGTTCATTCACCTTCATTTCCACTTCTATACACAACTGAGTCAAACTATTCTTTTATAAAACCTCAGGTGTGTGATGCACCACAGACTGTGGTGTAAAATGGAGACCCCATTACCTCATAGCTCAGCCATCAGTATCTGAAACAACAGGAATAATGACTAAAACTATGAAAATTAGCTCCCGGTTATCCAAAAAAAATGCTGCTTCAATTTCAAATTAATGAGGCATTTCATGTATAGTATGTCTCACTAGACTGTAATAAGCACTTCAAAATATTCAATTTCATGTCATGATTTATGCACTTTTAACATCTTACAGCACAGAAAACAGCAAACTGCTGTGTTGTAGCCTGTTTTGTAATAGACATCTCCCACTGTTCTGTTGGTGGATGATAAATGCTTTTCATGGGATTATTCGTAATTAATAAATTGTTTAAAAGCCCAACAACAGGCTCATATTTTGTTGCTTATCCCACTTACGTACATTAACCAGCAATGCTTTTCTCTCCCGTGTCGCCACAGCAGCTCTATCTAATCTCCATTGAAAAGAACAAGAACACCAAAAACAACAGGACTGGCTGGGACTGAGGCAAGAGTGAAGAGAAAATCAGCAGTAAAGATTTGAAACAGGAAGAGTGTGGCGTCAGTACAGGCGGGAGATAAGAGCACTGCGCTCCATACACAAACACAGGGTTTCTGTGGCTGAGTGACTCCCAGCTCTCCGGGCGCCCTCACAGTAGCTGTCCTCTCCCCCTGGCTGGCTCCGGACCACAGCCCGTCACCCAGCCCTGCACACAGCAGATCCAGGGGCCTGATACACCCTCAGTGACTCCAGGGGTTTTAAGGGGATTTGCGTGAGTCCAGAGGACTGACGGGCCCCTCAAACAAGCAACCCATGGGAAAAAATGAGGGGACTTCTTGCTGCATTTCAACCAGCCCTTTTGGTTAAATGGCATTACAGCTCAACTCCAAGGTTGACAACAATTAACAAAAAAGCTTTCCTATTTCTTTTTTGAAAGATGTTTTTTCAGCTTTTCGGCCGAAGGTAGACAGGAAAGCAGAGAGAGAGGGGACGATACACAGCAAAGGGCCGCAGATGGGAGCCGGGCTGCGAGGACTCCAGTCTCTGCACATGGGGCGTGTGCTCCACCGCCGAGCCACCAGCACGCCCCAGCCTTCCTATTTCTTATATATTTCCTACTGTGTCCAGCTGAGAGAGAGATTTTTCAAAATTAATATTACAAGTCAAAGAAACAAAAGTCCTGTTTCTCGGTAGGAGCTAGATCGTACCCACGAAACGTGGTTACTGAATGAAACTGGCATATCGCGCAAGCAATACTTCAGTTAGCAGCTAGCTATAGCTATGAAGGGTTATATTAAGGGTTAGGTTACATCTCGTTACTTATAAGAGGAGTCACGTCTTCATGTATGAATCACAAAGTACATTATTGCTGCGTTTGGCCTCATATTTATTCATCACGACGTCACATTGTAGCAGCGTTCAAATAAGCGGCTGTGTGTTGATGCCAGTGACGTTCGCTTACCACGTTCGGTGGGTACGATCTAACATCTACCCTGTTTCTCTCATACAACCCCAATGACTTGTGACAGAGTGAAACTGACCACTGCTCCTCCCAAAAATCCCAACTTCTCACATGGTCTATTGTTCCAGCCATTAAAGAAGAAGCAGCATCATCTCTGTATAACTGCTGTCACAAACGGCTTCTGTATTTACATACAGAAGCAGGATCACATGCTTCTTTCCCTTCACCACAAAACCACTATCTGTTGGAAGCATGCTTCAAATCCTATTATCGGAAAATCCTGAGTCAAATATCCTCCCCAGTGAATCTCACACAGCCATCATTCAGCAGGCCTGTGTGTGTTATGACAGAGAGGTAGAGAGAGAAAAGACAAACAGCAGAGTAGTCCGATGAGCTTCTGCATGAGACAGAAACAGCCGAAAGTCTAATAGCACTATCTTGTGCAACAGTCCCATCCTCAATTAACCTCGCTTGTAAAAAGAACTCTAATTTTCTCACAGTCGGAAGACAGAGGACAGTCTCCACAATCAAACTGCTATAGGCTCAACATGACTAAGTTTTTACCAGACAGACAGTGTGTGTGTGTGTGTGGATGAGAAACGAGGAAGCCTTTTGGCACTGGGTTGAAGGCTGGGAATCCTAGCCGGGTTAATAAAAGTAGCCCGTGGGGCACTGTTTTTCCAGGCGCTCTCTGTGATGTTTGAATGTGAACTCAAACAAGCCTTCATTATGTGGCCACAGCCCTGGAGCCCCTGGTGCTGGGAGAGAGGCCCTGCCACTGACAGCCATGGCCTGCTGGCGGGCGCAGACGCCTTCCCCTCTGCTATGTCTCTTTCTCTCTTTTCACTCCCCCCGCCTCTGATCCCTTTCTCCACACTGCTCTTAGCCTCTAATCCTGCATTCCCTCTCTCCTTCCTCTCTAGTGCAATCCTTCCACCTCAATCCCTTTACCTCTCTCTCTCTCTCCCCTACTCTTATTCCTCCTTTGCCACTGCCTCTCTGATTTCTCTCTTTCCACGCATTTTTCCAATCATCCTCCATGAAGGACAGCTTTTAAAGCGGCCCTAGGACCTGGAAGCCTCTAATCCACCATCTTTGTCTGTGGGTTTAGTTTGGTATGAATGTGACTTTTTACCATACAATGACAGCTGCCAGACATATGGGGGTATATGCCACTGGAGGTACTTCATCATGTTTGGTGGTCCACCCAATGCTGACCCGGCATAACAGCAAATAACAGCCGAGCAGTACGTCATCAGTACAACAGAGCTGTACATCATAATCTCAAATTGACAACTTGTGAAAACAGCCATTATCGCTTAAACACAACATTATCATTGGCCTGGTGTGCTGCTGCAGATGTGAGTAGCTTGGAGCTGAGTGCTGCGCAGAACCCTCTATCCTCTTTACTTCTTTCTGAGTCCATTTCTCTCTGTGAGGTTTTGCGTCTAAACTCAAAATAAGCCACACAACAGCTGACAAAGGAAAGCTTCAGCTTTTCAGAGGGAGATGGAAATAGAGAAATAGAGAATACAGATATCGAGAATACGAGAAGAGCAGAACGAGAGAGAGACACAGAGGAAAGAGAAAGGAGAGATCTGTAATTAGAACCATCTTCTCTCAGTGATTGCAGCCCAGTGTTTCCCAAACCAGTGGTAAAAAAATAAGCCCTCCTCCTCCGCCTGATCCAGAGACACCCGCTGTGTCACTCAGGCCACATCCAGACAGAAATGATTAAGAGCACTGGCGATATGAAACTTCTGGGAAGTCAAAAAGGCAGAGACACGAAGATTTGGAGAACACAGCACAGTGCTGGAGAAATATCACAAGAGTGCAGAATTCACTTTGAATGTAAGAAACTCCAGCATGTATACACATCTATTTATCTATTACTTGACTTGTTGTATATGTTGAATGTATATCTTAGAACATCTTTGATGATATTGTCATGGACTTGAACCATTGAAAACAGACCTTGGCCTTTCAAATTAGGAAATCGTAGTGCTTAGCCCAGTAATTTAATCATCTGCATGCTTTTAAATGGCTTTGTTGTGATGAGAACAGAAACAAAAACAAGATATTTATTTGGCTCTGGAAGATCATTTGCTCTGGTGCAATGCTCACACTTTAGCTCGTAGGTTGAGTGATATGAGCCTGATCCAAAGTAAGAGGACCGACCTTTATTGATGAAGTTATTTGAGGTTTTTAAATGAAATAGTCTCTGGATACATTGTGGCAGTGGGGTGTGGTTTCTGTGTCTAGATTAGGAGGCAGCTGTGGTTAGCATGGTGCTGTCGCTGCAGGCAACTAGTTAATCAGTATTAGGCTACATCCACACTATCTTTTTGTTTAAAAATGCACAACATCTGCTATGTTTATGCCTTGCGTTTTAGTGTGGACGGGCAGAAACAGAGACCTTTGGAAATGACGACACAGACACCCACGGTAGTCAGTCTTATCACTTAGATAGGCCTACATATCATGAATGAATGACATCACATTTTGTGATTGCATCCTTCTTGTGTATGTACTCATTTCCCATTGCCCTGGCTTCCTCCCAGTTATGGATAAAGCTCTTGATACCACTCTAATATATCGTTGTATTTGCTTTGCAATGACTCCCAATCTATGCTTTCCACCGCATTTATCACCTTATACTTTCAGTAACAGTTCCACCTCGTTTTTTTTTAGTCACTAGTCATTTGCAAACTTCAGCATGGTGCAAATATGATCTACCAAGGACAAGATGATAGCTGCACATTAACCAAAGGACCATTTTCCCAATAATGTCAGGCAACATAACAGAGGGCATCTTGTCCGGTGGTCAGACAGCTCAGCCATCCTGTCACCAACGTGAAACTTTGACCCGTGGCGTCCTGTCCCCTACACTGGAGTCTGATTGAAGCTCGTGTGTGAAGCGCCTCTGTAGCATCTAGCCAGAGGCAGAGAACAGGCCCGGGCCTCATACTCCGCATAGCTCCACAACGACAAAATGATTCATTACCATAGAAACCACTAATGTGAGTCATGTTTTGAATAATCATCAATTATTCATGGAGCAAGGCTCTCAGACTGTTTTGTCTGCTTTGTAAACATAAACTAACTAACTTCCCCCTCATGGTTCCCAAAAGTGAAACAAGTGGCTGCTTCTCATCCTGCCATATGTTTACTGACGGAGTTTGAGTAAGTGCTTAACGAAAATATATTATCTTGTGCTTTTTATACATATTTACTTTACAGACCCTAAGCAAGCCTCAATTCAACTATTACTAAGTCTTCTGATAAATATTGAAGTTAGTTTTTTTATGGAATTCATATAAATACACGACCGCAAAAACTACTGGACAGGATGTCTCCTTCCTCCATCATGGTTGCAAGGATGAAGTCCAGCGTTTAATTTGTAGTAACGCTGGAGCTGTGAGAGCCATGACACCTCCTGCAGTGATGAGGCTGACTGACATGGCAACACCAAACACTCTCCAGGAATCCAAAACACGTGTTTCATCAAGTGGTGTTGATAAGTCAGCATATTCTGCCACTGAGGATCCCGGGGGTATCAGTGTCGTAGAACTCCCACTGTGTTGGGTCTCGCATCGGGCTATTGCGAGGAATCTTGCTGATTTCTCCTGTGGTGAGTACTTGGGACAGGTCAGCTAAAACGCCGCCAGAGTCTGGGCAATGTTAAGTCAACACCACTGAACAGTTTGTCCTGTTGAGAGGTCAGCCATCCTCACTTCCCTGTGACCTCTGACTCCTGACTTCTTGCCTCCAGCTCTGTGCCGTCTGCTCTGTCAGTCGGCCCGTCTCTCTCTCTCCAGCAGCACCACGACCTCAACACTGTGACTGAAATGTAGATCATCGCTATGAAGAACAAAGATAGAAAAAAGGCTAACCCAGCTCATCTAGTGAAAAGTCTGAATGAAATGCAACTGCTTGTGTCATGCTTCATAGATAAATGGCCTGGGACAGAGGCCAAGGCGGCATAAGCCACAACAAAGACATTGTCCTTAACATGCTCAGAGGAACAAGAGGGATTTGTTCTAATACTTGCAGCCAAAAGTGTTTTTGCTTTTCAACAAGGGCTTGTGTGTGACTAGTCTCAAGCTGAATTAGCCTTTCAAAATATGTTTTTTCTCTTTTTTTTCCTAGCTCAGGGCCAGGATGTCTGAAGCAGATTTCATTTCTTCATGAGGAGTGGGTGATTTCCTTGTGTATATAGAGACACGGCCCAGTTAGATAGCACTGTCTGCACAGGCTGGAGTCAGGGCTCCTCGGCCCACAGATAAGAGTGGGACGGTTTTGTGTGTGCGTGTGTGTGTTAGAAGAGTGAGAAGTGCTTACAGATCCAGCATATCTGAACAGCCCACTGGCCAGGCCCTAGACTAATGGTTACTGAAAACAAGGACTTCTAACTGGTAAGGCCCTGACATATTTCCACACTCGATCCTTGATCCACACTCCACACTCCACACTCGATTCCAGTTGGTGGCAGTTGGTGGTATTCCTTAAAAAGACGACTTATATGAATGTCGGTGACGGCAGATCTCCTCAAACAACCTCTCTTCAAAACAAGTGTCCATTTTGTTATGATCGTCTTCTTTCCTTGTTCTTCTTCTCATTGGCAAACCAGCTAGCGGTGGATACAGAGTAGTTACCTGGATGTAACCCCAGTTCTATGAGTCCATACAGATCCTTTCTATACGTACAGAGTTTTCTATGCATACAGGCCGCGCGGTCACTTTTGTTGAGCAGCACGTGCACCGACCGCATAGACCGCATTTGATAAAAATGGTAGATAATGCTGTTTTTTTAGATTTCCAGTTTTCGACTGTTTTATATCATCTCATCTCATCTTCGACCGCTTATCCGGGTTCGGGTCGAGGGTCGGGTCGGGTTTTATATCATGTTAAACAGAATATCTTTGGGTTTTGGACTGACAAAACAAGACATTTAAAACTTTGAGAAACTGGGATGGACATTTTTCACTATTTTCTGACATTTTATAGACCAAATGATTAATCAATTTATCGAGAAAATAATCAGCAGATTAATCAATAATGAAATGAATCGTTATTCGCAGCCCTACAATTCACATGACAACCATTAAGGTTGACTTAAATTAATTTTGATTAAAGGTTGCAACATAATCTGCTCAGCCCTGGATCAATGGTCTGATGGCATTTTGCTGAATGAGTCAGTAGCAATGAATCAGACAAATTAATTTTAATGAAGGGTAAATCCAGCTCATTCTTAAGCAATGCACCACCAGATAAAAGTGGCTCAAAATGTGGATAAGAGATAGTTTGGGGGAGGTCGGGGTGGAGAGGTGGGGTTGTTGGGTCTGCACTGTCGGACAGAGCTGGGACACTGTCGCCTATTGATCTGCATCCCTGGCACCTCTATGCAGACTGTTGTTGAGAGCAGGTCTGCCGGCCTTTTCTTTGCAGAGCCGGGCAGATTTGAGTGGTGCCGCAGCCCAGCAGCTGGGATGTGCAGTGAATACAGTCTGCACAGATAAACAGTGCCTTGTTTAGCCGTTTCTTTGCCGCTGCTGAGCCAGCTGATAACAGCGGCGGGAGGGCAGGCGGCCCTTGGCGGCAGTGGACAAGGCCTGGGGAGGCAGACACTCTGGCAGCAACAAGCTCCCTTCCCACATCCCACATCCCTCTCCCCCCTCCCTCCCCCCAGCCTGGCTAATCTCACCTCTTTTCTTTTCTGTCTCTTTTCACAGAGGAGGACTGTGCCAGTTAATTGCTAAGTGAGAGTGAAAACTATCAGTCAGCATGGTGAGCTGAAAGAACAGAGAGATGATATCGAGGAGACAATACGTTGTGGAGCAGTTAATACATACAGACACACGCACAACTTCACACAATGCACATACATGCACAATATTTCTCTCTCTCCCTTACATTGCAAAAACCATTGCAATGTAAGGTAAGATTTTATAAGGTCATGATGTTTTGAAACCAGTAGATCTGATCTGAATACCAGATGGAATTAGATTCATTTTGGACACAGCAGGCCGCCATGTAGAGGTCTGAGAAACAAAGTTACTGTGTGGATAGGTCTACTGTGGGCCGACAGTACACGGAGGAGAGATGGGAGTTGAACCGCTCTCTCCCCCTCAACACCACAAGCTGTCATCTCATTGTCTTGGCCCGGCACCAGGCGCTGGAGTAATTGCAGCAGTGTGGCATTGTGGGGAATACTTTGCATTCCTACTTTCACAAGGAAGTTTTTCTTCTTTCTCTGCCTCACACTGCAACCTGCCACAGATAAAACATGTCTCAAACAGTGTTGTTTCCACTGTCACTCAGAGACAATGCGGGTGTGTGCGTGTGTGTATAAGTGTGTGTATGTGGGCATAAGTGTGTGTATGTGTGCAGAAGTGTGTGTATGTGTGTGTGTTTGCAGAGCTGTCACCCCGAGGGCGCCTGAACAAAGCAAATGTGTGAATAATGTTCACCAACTTCCTGCTTTAAAGCGCTCAATTCAAAATACCTCACACAGCTCAGTGCAGTGACACAGTCCTCCTGTTTTAAGGTTAACGATTGTTATAGACTGACAACAGACAAGCATGTAAGAAGTGAGTGGCTAAAAGGTAAAAACACAACCTTAAATACATGTAGGTCCTAAATTTAGGCTATTGAAATTTGCGCAAACGTTTTTTCACGTCTATAGGCCATATTATGGACCAGAATTTGATGTCAATCTAAACAGATTTTTAGTCATCTAGGAAATTCCCCCAAATAATGGTATTTTTCCTCTTAAAGGACGATATCCTGATTTGCCTCAACCTTTGATTTTAAGCTATTTTGCAGACATTTAAATTAATGTCAGACTGATAAATATTATTGCGTAAGACAAAACAATCCAAAGGGCAAAACGGTGCAGGCTGAGATTAATGAGCTGCTAAGTAACCGTATCAACATTTGAAAGGCTTTCTGAGGCCTGTGTACAGTTTCTGACTTTTTTTCCCCCCTCCCTCTCTCTCTCCGTCCTCAGCAGACCCGGTCACGGTGCGGCAGGCCCCGCATCGGAACCACGTCCACAAGCAGTCAGAAAAGACGACGCGGGTGAGGACGGTGCTGAACGAGAAGCAGCTCCACACGTTGCGGACCTGCTACAACGCCAACCCGAGGCCGGACGCGCTGATGAAGGAGCAGCTGGTGGAGATGACCGGCCTGAGCCCCAGGGTGATCCGGGTCTGGTTCCAGAACAAGCGTTGCAAAGACAAAAAAAAGTCCATCCTGATGAAGCAGCTCCAGCAGCAGCACCACAGTGATAAGACTGTAAGCATCTTCGTAAGTTTGGCCACTTGATTACTACAACTATTCATTCATTCATTCATGTATTTACGTGTTTGCTTATTAAACCATGCACCAATATACATGTGAAGCCAGTTTTATTTCTATTTGAGGCTGGCATAAATCTTTATTAAATGCAGAGTGTAGTGGAAAACAGATACAAGACATGAGTTAGTTCGAAAACAATCATGTTTTTTTTATATTGGTGGTTGTTTGCTTTGTGATTATCATACATTCTATTAATTACTATATCAGCCTATAATTGTAGCCTGCTCTTTTCTAAACTTTGGTTTTTATACTTTACTTACACTACAGTACAAGCTCCAGTTGGCTGCAGTGCTATCCTGTATTCAAACTTTAGGTCAATGAATAATGAATCAACTGCTTTGGCTTCAGTTGCTTGACCTGAAAGATAAAAACATCCTCTGCAGACAGATTTGGTCTACATCTCCTGCTCTGAGATCATTTTTTGCTCCACATATGCAGGAAACTTATTTTGGGGGAAAAGTGCATGCTGTCTCAATTATTCAAAATTTTGCATTTATCATAATTGAAGTAATTGAAAAGGCCACTTTTCACTGACAAAAAATTATTTTGAAAACATGTGTATAGGTGTCATGAGGACAAAGCAGTTTTTTCTTCTTCATTTCTTTTAAAAGTGACAGATGCTTTCTTGCAGTACACAGACATATGATGCTAATGCTGTGGGCTTTTATTTTTTATTTAATTTTATCAGAACCTGCAGGGCCTCACAGGGACGCCTCTTGTGGCTGGGAGTCCTATCCGACATGAGAGCGCCGTGCAGGGAAACCCAGTGGAGGTTCAGACCTACCAGCCTCCATGGAAAGCTCTGAGTGAGTTCGCCCTGCAGAGCGACCTGGACCAGCCAGCCTTCCAACAACTGGTGTGTGTGTTCAGGACAAATGAGTTAGATGTGCACACACAGACATGCATGCACCCCAGACCAGAAAATGCATACATGCATGCATATGCATACATGCATGCATGCATCTATCTATCTATAT